>JADBJO010004701.1:15000-90000 GCA_016801955.1 Conus betulinus
GGTCACTGGGTGAACTGGATGGACTTGCTGGACACCAAGAAGGTCAAAGAGGACGCGAGCCATATAAAGGTAACCCTAAAAGATACTGCGTGGCTGTGAGTAGACATGAGAGGCAGCAAGGAAGAAATGATTGTTTGCATCCTGTTTCTGAGAGTGTGGAAAGGAAGGAAGTTTTAGAGTTATCATGCAATCGCCATTAGTATCAGAAGCGTGTGTCAAGACGTGTGTGAAGATGCAACCGGATGACCAGCCGCCGTGGCCAAGTGGTTAGCGTCTCGGACTCTCAGCTGGGTCATGGGTTCGACTCCCATCAGAGCCATGTGGGATTTTTCTTCCCCGATCGGCTTCTACCCAGAGTTGAGTTTGCTACAGGCCCAATTGGGGAAGACTGGGACCAGGCAGTTGAGTTTCACCCACTTACTGAAAGCGTCTCTGGTAGTGGTCCCCAGATTCCTGACCAACACTGCAGGTGTTTGTAATTCTCGGGCCTGGTTGACGCCGGGATTATCTTATGAAAGTAAGCGTGGAGTACAACCCTGTGGTGCAGTCTCAGACCGGAATGGAAATCCTTAGTATCATCTTCATCATCCTCATTCTCATCGATCATCATAAAAAAAAGCCCCCAATTCTGTGACACTTCATGCCCAGCTTTCATCGTAATCTAAGTTTCGATGTCTTCTCGATGTCTTCTCTGTGGCCCATTCATGCCGGCTCCGCGACTAAGCGATAATCGTCGTCAGTAGGGGGCTTAGTAGGTAGTTTCTTGCGTATATTGGATCAGAACAGGTGCCACTGAACACCAATGAAGTGACTCGGCAGCAGGGCAGCGTCTCCTCCGGTGGGCTGCCTCTTGACATTGACTGCATCCAATGGGATTGCCGGTGCTGGAGTTATGGCGGGCCAGGCCGGGCTGTGGCTGTGGACGGGATGTCGGAATCAGCGGCATGGGTGCACTGCCACAGAAGTGGCACAGGATGAGAGAGAGCAAAAAAAAAAAAGAAAGAAAGAAAAAGACGCATCCGGATTTTCATGCTCGCTGTGCATTGTCGTCCATTTGCCTCAGAACAAACATTTTTCATGTCTTGGTTGCCCGCATCGTAGGCTATGTTTGGAAGATCCCAGTCATGATGATCAAATTGAAAATTTATATCTGCCATAGCAAAACGGGCACGGTGTGATTCTGCATGTTACCTTGTCATTAGCTCAATTCTTTTATACCACGATAGCGATCCATGTTTGATTGATTGCGATGTACAGGGGTGGCTACATGTGTTGACATGGCTGCCCCTCAGGTCGCGGACTTAAGTCATTCAAATTTACGGACACCATGCAAGCCCCGATAGTGTGAAGGATGACGTGGGAATAATGTACATATTCACTGACATGGCGTGGGGTGGATGGTTACATTCACTGACAAGTGTGTAGGATGGTTATATATATATATATATATTTCCTGACACGACATGTGAAGGTTGGTTGATACTCACTCACATAACAAGTGAAGGATGTTATACTTATTGACCTGACATGTGAAGGATAGTTATATTTACTGACATGACGTGTGTGAAGAATTGTTCACTGACGTGACGTATGAAGTATGGTTTAAATTACCAAAATGACGCGTGAAGGACGCTTACATTTCCTGACATGACGTGTGAAGGATGGTCATGATTCCTCGACATGATTTAGGAAGGATGGTTATATTCACTGACAAACGTCGTGTAAGGGATCATTGTGCTCAATGACGGGATATGGTATAAATTACAATGACATTTAACAAAATGTCGTGGAGAAAACAATGGCTGTATTCGCCGACCAGATAACCGTTCCAAAGATGGATTCATTCACTGATGCTGTGTGTTGTGGAAGATGATTACAGTAAGCAACGTGACAAGTTGTTGACGATGGGTGTATCCACAGCTGGAATACTATAAGGGATCACTGCCCTCAGAACAGTAGGCCTACACGTAAATTGTCAACCGTGTTTAGCCCAGCGACCTGATGGTAGAAACATCAGCCACGTTACGCCAGGAGTATTTTCTTCACGTGTACCTGTCGCACCGCATCCCCATCCTGCTTGTGGGTCCCACCGGCACCGGCAAATCTGCTATCACCAACAACTACCTCATCCACCTGCCCAAGGATGCGTGAGTCTTGTCTCTGTCTTCCCTCGCACCGCTCACCACCCACCCCATCTCCCTTACATCTTGCTTCATTTTTTTTCTGCTGCTATCAGAAGGATAAATGTGTTTGGGCTTGTCTTATTATCTGCAAGTTCACCGATGATTTGAATTTTTTTGTGCAATGTACATGTAAGTGTTGTATGTATGTCGGGTGTACATCTCCTCAATATTGCCTTCCTAATGTGTCCAAGAGCGATTATTAAGTGATCAAGTGGTAAGACTTCTGGGGGCTGAATTCTTGAAGGTCGGAAGTAATTTCGGGTACAGCAGATATAACCCTGATAATTTCACATCTGATATGATAAAATATGTCTGATTCTGATTCGGTCGCTACTGATCTTATTTTCATTTTTTTTTCCTCCCTTCATGATAATGTTAATCATAATCATTATATCATATAGCTGTTCCCAAAATTTAAAGAAATGGATGACTTTGAATAAGTTGCAGTTGAATAACGACAAAACTGAAGTTCTTCTTCTTGCTCCTTCCCAAACTCCCAACTCCAAGTTCTGATATTCAACTCTCATCCCAAGCTGGTAACCTTGGTGTGAATTTTGATTCCACCCTTTCTTTCAAGCACCACGTGTCTAATGTTTGTAAGGCAGCATATCAGGAAATACGTACGATCAGTTCAATCAGACACTTCCTTTCCACTGAAGCCACAAAAACTCTGGTTTGTTCCCTAGTTCTCTCAAGGCTGGACTACTGCAACAGTCTCTCGGCTGCCTCACCAAAGTACCTACTCAGTATACTACAGAAGGTTCAGAGTAGCGCTGCCAGGCTTGTTTGCAAAGCATCTAAACGTCCACATGTCACTTCTCTGTTGCAGACCCTCCACTGGATTCCAATCCAGAACCGAATTGACTACAAGCTGGCTTCTGTCTGTTTCTCTTCTGCTTCTGGTACTGGAGCACAATATCTCTCAGACATCCTCCACATATACACCCCATTCCGTCAACTTCGTTCCTCTGCCAACAGCCGTCACTTGCGCATTCCTTCTGTCAGATCAAAATCTTTTGGTCAATGTTCTCTCTCGTTCCAAGGACCAACTGTCTGGAATACACTTCCCTTCAGCGTCAGACAACACTACCTTCACCCTTTTCTGTCAAATCTTCCGTGAAAACAAACTTTCAACGGTCGTAACCTTCCCTCTCTCCCCTCCCCCCACCCCCCCCCGTGGGTGTGCACGCGTGAGTGCCTGGTGGTTGTGTCACTTGTGCGTGAAAGCTGTGGTATATTTGCACTATGTTCCTTGCTATTGCTTTTGTATAAATTAAGTCCCTGTCTTGTTTTTAGCTTGTAATGTCTCATCGTTATTATGTGTTGGTTATGTGAAGCGGTTAAAGCCCTATCTTTTTAGAGAATAGGGGCTATGTAAATTAACATTAAAATCGTCATTACAACAATGATCATCATCATGAGGATCATCTGCTCCGTTTTTTGGTTTGTACAGTATAATCATGTTCCCCTTATTCATTCTTCACCTCCTACAGTACCTCATGGTCAGTTCTACTGTTACCAGCAATTGCTAACATGTCGCCAAAATGTTCGGCTGGGGTGCGTGTCACATTCTTTTCTCTTCGGGTTTTAGTCTAACTGTTCAAGTGACGTTGGTTGGGGCTGTTTCGCACCTGACAGTGATGTGGCGAATATTTTTTTCATGCATTTTTTTTAATGTCTGTTATTTATTTATGCCTGAGGAAGACAGATTTTTTCGAAAATGTACCCGTTTGTTTCGTTTTGCATATTAAGATAAACCTTACGTGACACCATCTTTTGTGTGTCTAAGTGTTTTTTTTGCCTTCTGTTCAGTAATTGTGCAATCTGTTCCGGTCTCCCTTCCTGTCCCAGTAATGCTCAATAAATCCATCGGCATACCCTGATTCCAAGAAGTGTGTATGTGAGAATTTCCGACTGCCACCATTGGTGTTTTATGGACGGAGATGGTGTGAACATATAACACAGTTAAATACGTGTATATTTATGCTCTTATTTGCACCAAAATCGCGTTACTGTACACGTACTGCACTGCAGGCATCTGTGTCAAAACATTGATTTTGTTTCATATGAATGCATGAACTGTTATTAGTAAAGTTTCTTTCCATTTAGAATTTGCTTGTTATACACTGGCAGATATTCGGAATTTCTGTTGTTCTAATAAGAGACAGGCTTTTTTTTTTTCCCCGTAAATGCCCATATGTAAATTGCTATTTAGATGCGGGTAGCGGCCCGCATTTTTCTTATTCTTGACAAGTTGTTGATACAGTGTGTTGTCAAACTGCTGTGTATGCGAGTGAAGTGCTGTCTGTGTGCGATTTCAGCTACATCCCCAACTGTATCAACTTCTCGGCCAGGACGTCCGCCAACCAGACCCAGGACATCATCATGTCTAAACTGGACAGGTAAGTGCTTTTGGTGTTTGTGATGCACGCGCACACGCGTCGGAACCATTGGCACAGTACACTTCTGTCGGAACAAACAGGATCATTGACCTCTCCGTTCTCCACTCTGCAGAACAGGCAATGTGTGTCATTTGTTATGATGAGGTAGTATAGCTTACTATAGTGCAGTGTAGTGTAGTGTAGTGTAGTGTAGTAGTGTAGTGTAGTGTAGTGTAGTGTAGTGTAGTGTAGTGCAGTGTAGTCTAGTGTAGTGAAGTGTAGGGTAATGTAGTGCAGGGCATCCAATTGTTTTATGTCGTACCGTATTGTACTCCATTGCATAACATTGTATGGTGTGTGTGTGTGTGTGTGTGTGTGTGTGTGTGTGTGTGTGTGTGTGTGTGTGTGTGTGTGCGCGCGCGTTTTTTACATTGCATTGCTTTGAATAATGTGGTGTTACATTTCACTTCAATACATTGTATTGTATTGCATCGGTTTACGTAATTTTGTATAGCTACTTGCTGCATGGTATACTGCTGCTATGTTCGATATGGTACTGCATTGTTATACATTGGATTCTGTTGTAATGTGTCGCATGTTATAACATTGCATTGGATTGTATTGTCTTTCTTGTCGCGGTAGATTTCTGTGGGTGAAACGATATCGTCAAACTAAGACACCATCCACATTTTACTTTTTCATGTATGTGTGATTCAGTATGGTGATTTTAATGACTTCCATGTGACAAGACACGAGCACATGCATGGCAAGGCTGGGTCACAATAAACTTCAGACATCGTCAACTTCGTCACCACTGACTGAATAACTTCAAGAATACTGGCCATCGCGTCTGCCAACAATCGTATTCTGAATATTGTGTTGTACTTCAATCAATGAGCGACTTATAGCTCACACTTTTCTTCTTTAATAAGCACAACCAAGACATTGTTCTTGGTTTCCGCTGTACATTCAAAACTTGGAAACGGGTTTGAAATAAACCGAAAGTTTGCCATGTTTATTGAGTGTTTGTTGCCTGTACTATTCACTGTATGCTGATCAGGTCATGCTTGTTTTATCCGTAGAAAACCCCAGGGTTAAAATGCCTTGAATATTTTTTTTTTCGTTTTTTTTCCCGTTTCATTAGTTTAGCAGTGTAATAACACAGCATCTCTTTCTTTTCTTTTTTCCTTTTTTCTCTAAAAGAAGGTCTAAATAAAGCAACACATCATGCGCAGACGGCGTAAAGGGGTTGTACGGTCCCCCGATGAACAAGATATCGGTTGTGTTTGTGGACGATCTGAGCATGCCGGCTAAGGAGAAGTACGGGGCCCAACCACCCATTGAACTGCTGAGACAGTGGATCAACCATGGCCACTGGTATGACAGGAAAGACACCTCCAAGATCTTCCTCCTCGACGTGGTCAGTCTCATTCAGTCTGCATCTGCCTCTCTCTCGGTCTCTGTCACTATTTTTTTTTTTCTCCTCAGTGGGTGAGTGGGTGGATGGCTGCCTGGGTGGATGCACGGACGGATGGATGGATAGATGTTCAGCCCCCCCCCCCCCCCCCCCCCCCCCCCCCCCCCCCCCCCCCCCTCCTACTCCAAAAAGTAACTCATTGCATGAGAGAGAGAGAGAGAGAGAGAGAGAGAGAGAGAGAGAGAGAGAGAGAGAGAATATCAGATTAGTAAGTATTGTGTGGGCAATATCAAAAT
Source organism: Conus betulinus (assembly GCA_016801955.1). NCBI lineage: Eukaryota > Metazoa > Mollusca > Gastropoda > Neogastropoda > Conidae > Conus > Conus betulinus. The sequence continues at coordinate 21,278 of JADBJO010004701.1, forward strand.
GGGGGTAAAATGTGATCAAAAGTACCCAACTAAGAAGAATGTAGGATCACAGTACCCAATAAGAAGAATGTAGGATCACAGTCTGCCAGAATCCTAAATTTAATCATCCACATCACCTCTGGCTGTTGGGGTAAAATGTACCTCACGTGAATTTGGACACTTCAGTGAAAGACTGTCACATTTGTTTTGCTTGAAAGTGTCGGTGTCCAACGGATCACAGGCTTATACTTGTGTTTGTCTGGGTCAGATATACCACAGTGACGTCTGTGCCTTCGAAATTGAAGTGCGACTGTGGTGTGTGCTCCATGTCACCAAATATCTTTGTCCCAGTTGTGCTGAATGCATGATCTGTATACTTCACTGTGTAATCTCACCCCCCCCAAAAAAAAAAAAAAAAAAAAAACAACAAAAACAACAACAACAACAAAAAATACTCCCCATCCCCACCACTTGGCACACGCCGCCCTTCCCGTAGTCATATCCAGTTATTAGACTCGGCTTTACATTTCCTCACTGTTCACCTTCTCCCGGTCCTCTGTCTGTTATTGCCCTGCTGCAGCTGTTTGTGTCGGCGATGGGACCTCCCGGTGGAGGACGCAACGACATCTCCAGCCGCCTTACCCGTCACTTGAACATCATCACACTGGATGAGTTTGACGACTCGACCATGTCCCGCATCTTCGGCAACATCTGTGACCTGCACTTCCACCAGGGCTTCGAGGGCCCAGTCATCCGGACCAGCAAGGTCGGTGGGTCAGCCAAGGTGCAGCCGAAACGTACTTCAAGCACCACAAAGACAAGCTGAAACTTTACAGTTTTCCGACTGAAGTTACTGCCGTTTGTTGACTCGCCTGACACATACGTGTGTATACTCTTTGTTGCTTTGTGACGTCAGTGCAGAAGTACAAATCTCTCAATGTACTGCGCATTGTCTCTTTGTTTTCATTTGTTTCTGTCATTGTATCAGATTATGTCAAAAACTGTTTCAGCGTTTTAAATCCAGACCGTCGGCATTGAAGGTTTCCCCCATCTGGTAATTACATCGCATAGTAAGATCATGTAACACAACGCCTATGCAGCAACAGTTGCCCCAAACGTCTCTAGTACTCCTGTAGCAGGTAACGATGGTTCAACATTGATACTTACATCCAATGAGCGAAAGCTCAAGATGTGTTTACATCCAATGGCGATCAGTTTGGTCACTTAAATGCGCACAATTTTGCAAATCGGTGAAGTTATATAACTTAGCACGGCAGGTGTTAAGGCCTGTGGCAAGACAAAGCTCTTAAGCAAAGCTTCAGACGTACTTTTCCCTGCCAACTGCAACGGTAAGTGAGTGCATAATTTCATAAAGCAACCCGCATTGATCGTAAGATGAAAATCAGTGAGGGAAGGAGGGGGAGGGGGGGGGGAGGAGTTTAACATTTTTCAAAGGCGCATTAAGTCAGTTCGATGCCTCTTGGAATCACATTTCCAACTTAGACTGCAGGACAGAGGTAAGGTGGTAAAGGGGACTAAGAAAGCGGTATGCTTATCGAGGGAGAGGGAGAGAGTGTATGTGTGTACATATGTAGTGTACAGTAAAGGATATAACGCGAATGCAGAAGCAGAACGTCGCCCTACGGGTAGAGGGGGTGGTTTGGTTGAGAAGGGGGTAGAGTGCGTGAGAAGGGAACCGAAGGAATGTGTGTGTGGCAGAGAAGTAAGAGTGGAGGAGGATGGTGAAGGCGTGTGTGTGTGTGGGGGGGGGGGGGGGGGGGAGGAATAGAGAAATGTAAAGGAGAACGAGAGTATGTCGACAGAGGGAGTGAGAGTGGAGGACGATGTTGAGAGTTGAGACGGGGATATCATGAGAGAGAGAGAGAGAGAGAGAGAGAGAGAGAGAGAGAGAGAGAGAGAGAGAGATTGATTGAAGGTAGCTGCGTGAGAGAAAGGAAAGAGAAAAGAACGTCAGTGTGTTGGGAGATGAAGGGTGAGAGAAAGGAAGAGAACAATGTCAGTGTGTGGGGGATGAAGGGTGAGAGAAAGGAAGAGAACAATGTCAGTGTGTGGTGGAGAAGAGAGAAACAGGTGAGAGAAAGGAAGAGAACAATGTCAGTGTGTGGGGAGATGAAGGGTGAGAGAAAGGAAGAAAAGAACGTCAGTGTGTTGGGAGATGAAGGGTGAGAGAAAGGAAGAGAAATGTCAGTGTGTTGGGAGATGAAGGGTGAGAGAAAGGAAAGAGAACAATGTCAGTGTGTGGGGGGAGATGAGGGTGAGAGAAAGGAAGAGAACAATGTCAGTGTGTGGGGAGATGAAGGGTGAGAGAAAGGAAGAGAACAATGTCAGTGTGTGGGAGATGAAGGGTGAGAGAAAGGAAGAAAAGAACGTCAGTGTGTTGGGAGATGAAGGGTGAGAGAAAGGAAGAGAACAATGTCAGTGTGTTGGGAGATGAAGGGTGAGAGAAAGGAAGAGAACAATGTCAGTGTGTGTGGGGAGATGAAGGGTGAGAGAAAGGAGAGAACAATGTCAGTGTGTGGGGAGATGAAGGGTGAGAGAAAGGAAAGAGAACATTTCAGTGTGTGGGCAAGTGAAGAGTGAGCGAAAGGAAGAGAACAATGTCAGTGTGTGGGCAGATGGAAAGTGACAGAAAGGAAGAGAACAATGTCAGTGTATGGGCAAGTGAAGAGTGAGCGAAAGGAAGAGAACAATGTCAGTGTGTGGGCAAGTGAAGAGTGAGAGAAAGGAAAAGAACAATGTCAGTGTGTGGGGAGATGGAAAGTGAGAGAAAGGAAAAGAACAATGTCAGTGTGTGGGCAGATAGAAAGTGAGAGAAAGAAAAAAGAACAATGTCAGTGTGTGGGCAGATAGAAAGTGAGAGAAAGGAAAAGAACAATGTCAGTGTGTGGGCAGATAGAAAGTGAGAGAAAGGAAAAGAACAATTTCAGTGTGTGGGCAGATGAATAGTGAGAGAAAGGAAGAGAACAATGTCAGTGTGTGGGCAGATGGAAAGTGAGAGAAAGGAAAAGAACAATGTCAGTGTGTGGGCAGATAGAAAGTGTGAGAGAAAGGAAGAGAACAATGTCAGTGTGTGGGGGGAGATAGAAAGTGAGAGAAAGGAAGAGAACAATGTCAGTGTGTGGGCAGATGGAAAGTGAGCCCCCACGAGCAAGCAAGAGCAAGTCTCCCACATTCCCTGCCCAAGCTGCCACCGCACATTCCGCGCACGCATCAGCTTGAGCAGCCACCTGCATATTCACAAATCATCTCAACCCCCACCCCCCCCCCACCCCACACTCAACTCCAATATAACTAAAGTAGTTCTCGTCGACTCGGCAGACGAACAACAGCCATTGAGAACTTTCTGTGGGCTTAAAATGAGCTAAATAGACTATGTTTGTTAAGAATCGCATGTTAGTTGGTATGTTATCATAGTTTATTTGGATGTAGGAATTTCAAGTTTCCATACTATCAGAAAAAAAAAGGACAACTATGTTGACACTAAACACATACCTTTATTGTGTGCGCGCGTGCGTGCGTGCGTGCGTGCGTGCGTGCGTGCGTGTGTGTGTGTGTGTGTGTGTGTGTGTGTGTGTGTGTGTGTGTGCACGCGCTCGCGCAAGCATGCTTGTAAGCCTATCAACTTGCTCATTCGCATGTACGCCTCCATAGTTGATGGTTGGAGCCACGCTTGAAGTGTACAAGGAGTCCATCCACCAGTTCCTGCCCACACCGTCCAAGTCTCATTACGTCTTCAACCTGCGAGACTTCGCCCGCGTCATCCGTGGAGTCCTGCTCGTGCCGCCCGCCCAGCTCACCGAACCCGAAAAGCTGATCCGTCTGTGGGTGCACGAGGGTGTACCGCTCTTTTTACGATCGCTTGATTGATGCTGAGGACAGGTAGGTCTGTGCCATGTATGTCTACTGTTCTTCTGTGATAAATTGATTCCTAGGATAGCAAGGTGTTTGTGGGTTGAAGGAGGTGCCGCTCATTCCATGATTGTCTGAAAGATGATGAGGACAGGGAAGTCTGTGGATGTAGGAGGTATACACACCGCTCCTTCTGTTGGAGGTGTAAATACCGCTCCTGTCTGTGACAATCTGATTAATACGAAGAACACGTAGGCCTAAGTCTGTGGGCGCAGGTGTAAACACCGCTCCATCTATGACCACCTGATTGATGCTAAGGACAGGTAAAACTGTGTCTGTGTGAGGCATATATACCGCTCTTTCTATGACCATCTGGTTAAAACTAAGAGCAGGTTTGTGTGTGTGTGTGTGTGTGTGTGTGTGTGTGTGTGTGTATGTGTGTGTGAGACGTTATTACCGCTCCCATGACCATCTGATTAATGCTAAGGAGAGGTAAATCTGTGTATGTAGGAGGTGTGAATACCGCTCCTTCTATGACCACCTGATAAATTCCTATCACAGGCAAGTCAGTGGTTGTAGTCAAGGTAAAAACTGCTCTTACGACCGCCTAATTGTAAGGTTGAATATATAGTGACTGCATTTTGAAGCTGAAGCAAAATGATACAATTCGGTTTTTCTAGACCGCCCTAGGAATGTAACAGCCTACTACATTGTCCGCTATATTGTCATTTAGTTATTCACAATATTTGGCGGCCATATAACCAACTTTTATTCTCATTGTAACATGAGCTGTTCTTTCTGTAATCCTGACTGACGGCCACATTAGACGTGCTCAAAACGGGCTCATGTGGATTTTAGAAGGAGTAAAAGGGATTTGGGAGGGGAGGCAGGGTGGGAAACGGAAGTAGGAAGACTGACGACAGCGGCATTAGTTTGAATGAAGCATGCAATGTTTGGTGAACAAATCATACAGAATTTTTTGTATATCCTTATACAGGTTATCGCTTGGGACAGAGAGAGATAGAGAGAAAGAGAGAGAGAGAGAGAGAGAGAGAGAGAGAGAGAGAGGAGAGGAGAGAGAGAGAGAGAGAGAGAGAGAGAGAGAGAGAGAGAGAGGAGAGAGAGAGGGGAGAGGGGGAGAGAGGATGAGAGCATTGTGAGAGGAGAGAGAGAGAGGAAGAGAGTGTGAGAGAGAGAGTGTGTGTGTGAGAGAGAGAGAGAGAGAGAGAGAGAGAGAGAGAGAGAGAGAGAGAGAGAGAGAGAGAGAGAGAGAGAGCACACATTGTTGTGTGTGTGTGTGTGTGTGTGTGTGTGTGTGTGTGTGTGTGTAGAGAGAGAGAGAGAGAGAGAGAGAGAGAGAGAGAGAGCGCACACACACAAACGTCTGCAACCGGGTATGTGCGTGTGTCTACGTCGGTGGGGAATGTACAACTTTGAACGTGTGCGTGCCTATGCGTCTATACTGACAGACAGACGTTCTTTGAGGTAGTGCGGACTCAGTGCCAGGAATACTTCAAGCAGAGCATGGACAAGGTCCTGGGTCATCTGTCTAAGTCGGGCAAAGTGGTGGACGACGACGTGCGTGGTTTGTTCTTCGGCAACTACTTCAACCCCGACAACAAGGTCTACGACGAGATCGTCGACTTCAAGGAGCTCACCAAAGTCATGGACACGTACGTCTTCAGCACTGCCCGGCTTTGTTCTCGTTTTCTGTGTGTGTGTGTGTGTGTGTGTGTGTGTGTGTGTGTGTGTGTGTGTGTGTGTGTGTTCATGCGTGCGTGCGCGCGAGCGCGTGTATGTATGTGTGTGTGTGTGTGTGTGTGTGTGTGTGTGTGTGTGTGTGTGTGTGTGTGTGTGTGTGTGTTGAGTGTGTGTTTCTGTGTGGTGTGTGTGTGGGTTAAATGTGCGGAAGCTAGTGAGGGCGCGCAGGCATACACTGTGTGTGTGTGTGTGTGTGTGTGTGTGTGTGTGTGTGTGTGTGTGTGTGTGTGTGTGATTTGAATCTGTGTGCCTGTGTGCGTATTTGTGTGCACATGTGCGCACGGATATGTCTGTGTGCATATTTAAATATGTGCATGTATGTATTTGCAGGTGGGTTTGTGTTTACTTTTGTGTATTTGATTTTTAATGTTAGTGTGTTTGCGTTTGGTAGCGTGCACTCGCGTATGCTTATTTACTTTTTTTTGTGTGTGAGCCTGTGTATGTGTGTGTGTGTGTGTGTGTGTGTGTGTGTGTGTGTGTGTGTGTGTTTCTATATCTATCTCTCCCTCTCTCTCTGTGTCTCTGTATGTATATGTGTGTGTATTGAATTATAAAAAGTTTACTCTTACGTCTTAGATTATAAAAATAGGGGGAGATAAGCTTTCATATCTGCAGTGATAGACAATTCTGCCTAACATTATGTGTTTGAGTGGGTGAATGGGGAATAATAAATGCTTCTCAAAATGAGCCTTCAACAAGCTATAGTCTCTAAGGGGGAGACAATTTTCAAAGGGAAGGAAACTCACTAACATATCATAACTCCTGGTCAGGTACTGGTACTGTATTTCAAAATACTGGTATCTGACCAGGAGTTTATGATATGTTAGCGACTTTCCTCACCTTTGGGCATTGCCTCCCTCTTGGAGACTACAAGCTTGCTGAAGATTCATTTTGAGAAGCATTTATATTTCCCCATTCACCCACTCAAGCACATGCTGTTAAGCAGAATTATCTACCACTGCAGATACGAAAGCATATCTCCCCCTATTTTTCAATCTAAGACATAGGAACAAGCTTTCTTATAATTCATTTTTTTTTTAATCTAAGACATAAGAGCAAGTTTTGTTTATAATTCAATATTTCTTGCAGTCATTGCAACACCAAGCTGCTTTGAAAATTGCTGGCATGGCGCTCAGTTACTTACTCTTGGAATTGGATATTATATATATATATATATATATATATATATATATATATATATACTTGGGACATGCATGCAGAGGGATACTAGTCGGTTAATTTTTTTTTTTTTTAAGTTAATCTGTAAATACTAAATGTGGTGTGCGGTTGCGTGCGCCTCTGTGTGTGTGTGTGTGTGTGTGTGTGTGTGTGTGTGTGTGTGTGTGTGTGTGTGTGTGTGCTCCGATGTCTGCAGGTACCTGGAGGAATACAACATCATCAGCAAGGCGCCCATGTCTCTGGTGATGTTCAAGTTCGCTATCGAGCACATTTCTCGGGGTGTCTCGAGTGCTGCAGCAAGACAACGGACACGCCTTGCTCGTCGGTAAACACCACAAGGCTTCCTCTTATTCTCCCATTCATTGTAAATTACAGACGCACATAGACATGCAGACACTATTCATATAGATACACGTATACATATACACTTTACACCCATATCACATACATACCACACGTACACACACTCATACATATACACATACACGTTCATCTCCACTCTCAGTCACAGACACACATGATACACCCGCCCATACACATCTCTCCCACCACTTCCCAGCGCCCATTCCCTTAGCTCCATTCTTTTCTTTCCAGCCCATTCCACAAACATATCTCTCTACAACACACACACACACACACACACACACACACACACACACATACACACACACATACGCGCGCGCAGGCGCGCATGCACGCACGCACACAAGCACGCACTCATGCATGCACAGGCGCGCTCGTGCACACACACTCACACACACACATACACACACACCTGCATCAAGTATCTGCGCGTTTTGGCCCTACCCTTCGCATTCTGGGCTACACACATTATATATATTTTGAGTACTGCTGGTCTGGCTAAAATCATACTACAGAGAATGGTGCTAGGCGGACGACCGAGGGCTAGACAGAAGAACAGCGGGAAGACTAACATCAGGGAGCGGACACGTCTGTCTTTCATATGCTGTACGATGGCCTCGGGTCTCTGTATTTATTTTTTCTCTATTATCTATTTTGTACATATGCATGTTTGTCTAGAGGCTATCAATGTTGCTGCAGTTAACACTTTTCTTCTATAATCAGCTTTCATCCAGCATTATTCCCTTTTTTTTTGTTTTCAGCTAAACCTGTAATATTCTTCCTTTGGTGCTTGTCGAAAGGGTTGACAGCAATTTTTGAATGAAAACATCAGTGTCTATGTTGTGATTTGACCATCTGCAGTACCATTACGAATGCCTAACGTTTGTAGTGATTCCAGCCAACAGATTTTAAACAGAAGCGGTAGCCGGTAGATTGAATAGTAGGGGGATATACTAGTAAGCGTACGTACACAGTTTTAATATCATAGGGGTTACATTGATATGAAATGTTAATTGTTGTGATAGTTCTATCTTCATCCTGATCGTCATCATCGTTATCATTGTCCTCACCGTCTCCACCACCTCTACAACCACCAGCTTTGTTCTCATTAGTGCTTCGGATGTTACGACCAATAACTTGAGGAAGCGCCTCTATGGTCTATACCTGTCACAGTCAGTTTGGCTTATCTGGTTTGTCTTGTAAGCGAGCGTTATCTGTGATAAATAGCTAGCTCATGTGTACCTTGCAAGAGTCGATCGTGCTGACTGTCTTCAGGTATTGGGGGCTCGGGACGTCAGAGTGCTGCCAAGCTGGCCACCTTCATGTGTGACTACGACTTGTTCCAGATTGAGATCACCCGCACGTATGGCCAGTCAGACTGGAGGGAGGATCTCAAGAAGGTCAGGAGGGGGCTTGGCCATCCTATCTGACAAAGAAAGGCGTTGGAATCTAGGGACCAGTGCTCAGAGACAGAGAGAGAGAGAGAGAGAGAGAGAGAGAGAGGGGTTTGGGGGGGGGGGGGGGGGGGGGTCATCAGAATTTAGGGATATATGGAATTTAAAGTTTTGAGATTGGTGTCATGATCACTGCGCGTGAATGAATACAGCAGGGAGATCAGGGGGAGTAATCAAGGTGATGTGTGGGAAGGCAAGGGATGGGTGTTCAAGGACTAGCAATGGAAGGGGGTTTATCGCTGTGTAAGAGAGACATCAAAGAGCACAGGAACAACAAGGACACGAGCATTGACCACAGACAGACAGAAAAGAGTCTAGGAGATACAATCATTTAGAATACTACTTTTGCGCAGGTCCTCGGTTAGAGACCGTAGTAAGACCGCTTTACAATCGATGCTCTCGTTCACACAACGGGCGGGGTTCCTGGGAAGAGGCGACTGAAGAAGCTGGCAAATGATTCCTTTCTCGTGTCTTTCAGTGAAAATCAGTCACTCAATTATTCTATCATTCCTTCCATTTTTTCACGGGGGATGCGTGGTATGTATATTCGTGTCATCCATACCACAGATGGAAAATTATTGGGGCTGGACTTTCTGTTGATACGATAAACCGCGGGTGGCTAGCATCTTGCACACAAGAGAATTCTCGGCATACATGCATTAAAAAAAAAAAAACATGTATGAATACACCTACAGACAGGAAAAGGTGGATGGTGTTGTACTTGTTGATGCATTCTCCCCAGGGACAACATGTTGCAGAGAGAGAGAGAGAGAGAGAGAGAGAGAGAGAGAGAGAGAAATCTGCTTGACAAAAAATGTACGCTGTGGTACGTAGAGACCAATCCTGTAGTAGTTTGAGGGAAGCATAGAGGGAGAGGGAAGGGGCGGGAGACATGGGTAAATGAGTGGATGGGTAGTTGGGGAATAGCCTCGCGAACTGTCAACCAGCGCAGGAGGCGGTAAGTTCCAGTTTCTTTTGAAAGGTCTACTTCGACCAAGAAACTGAGAAGTAGGCTGAGAGGAGGTGAAGCGGAACTTATTCCGCTCAGGGAAAAACTAAACAAGGTTAAAAGGCTGTTGACAGAAGGAGGGAGAGGGGGCGGGGAGTGGATGGGAGAGGGGGGGGGAGGAAGGGGAGAGTGCTTAGTTCATTTTCTTACACAATCTTAGGAAGAACTGTTCTACTACCAAATTATATATCTCTCTCTCTATGTTTTCTTTAGATACTTTCAGATTTATCTATCTATTTGTTTATTAAGAGGAGAGAGCGAGGGACCGGGTGGGCGGGCAGGGGGAAAGAGGAAGGCTGTGTGTGGGTGGGGGGGGGGGGGGGGGGGGGGGGGGGGGGGGGGGGGGGAGGGGGGGGGGGGGGGGGGGGGGGACAGAGAGAGGCGCGGTGAGGGCAAGGGGAGGAGGGGAGGAAATAGAACCACCACCTTCCCTCTTCTCCCCTTCTCAAACTGCGCCTTTTAGGTGAATCGAATGAAGCGAACAAACTGCTCGCTGAGTGTGTGATGTGCTCAACACCTGGCATGGATGCCTTTTGCCATCAGCTGCTGAAGAAGACGGGGACAGAGGGGCGACAGACAGTCTTCCTGTTCTCGGACAACCAGATCAAGAGCGAGTCGTTCATGGAGGACATCAGCATGATCCTCAACACGGGCGACGTGCCCAACATCTACCCAGCCGACGAGAAGGCCGAGATCATCGACAAGATGCAGATAGTGGCCCGCAACGCCGTGAGTGACACCTCATAGTGGTACCACCTGTCAGTAACAATATTCAGAAATTCTTTATAATGAGCTAGTCAGCATTCGCAGGTTTCGTTTTCATATAACCCCCCCCCCCCCACCACCACCCCCCCCCCCCCCCCCCCCCCCCCGAAAAAAAAAAGTTTTGGAAGAGAGAGAGAGCGTCCTTACTTAAGATGAATTTAGCACACACACACACACACACACACACACACACACACACACACACACACACACACACATATTTATGAAAAAGTTGCTTTCGGAAGAGAGTGACTTCTTAGCTGGTAATATGTCTAGTACATATAAAGAACCCCCCCCAAAAAAAAAAAAAAAAAAAAAAAAAAAAAAAAAAAAAAAAAAAAAAAAAAAAACCACAAACAAACAAACAAGAAAAACAATCCCATGAAAAGTAGACCTACAAGGGAAGGAGGCAAGTTTAAATCAAGTACAGATAAGACAGAAAGTCTTGCATAGAATTTTACCGGGACTCATTGACGCAGACCTCGACAGGGAAGCGATATTTACTTTCGTTTTTTTTTTTTTAAGACAAGCATTTTGCATAGGAAACAGATCGCAGCGCTATTGTAGTCCGCATTGATGAGCAATGGTAAGTATGTTACACTAAACGCTGTTTTGGGAATCAAACTTTACCCTTTAAAGGTCTATTCAGGCAGTCGTCATTCGGTAGGTCAACAGGTGGTGGAATTGTGTGGCTGAGTGGAGATAACTGTTCACCTTAGCCTAGAGAATCCGAGGGTACGCGTTGAGTTTTTCACGACGAGAGTTCTCTCCCTCATCTCCACTGGATCGTCAAACTGGGTCTGAGGTTCAGAACTTTTCGGGTGATGTGACAAACCGAGGCCCCGTGTGCGGCATGCGTTTCCCCTATGTAAAAGAATGTTACTGAAACGTTTTGCCACAATCTGTAGAAGAAAATCCCACTTTAATAGATAAACTAACGCACATATTTTCCAATGCGAGACGGACACTCCTGGGAGAGCAAGCAACTCGATTTTGAACGTTGAAGTTCATCGTTTTCATTCTGTCGTCAGTGCTCCTTCACCACTGGCATCTCAAAAGAGGGGAGACAATGTTTTGATTTCTTTCCGCGAGATTGAATCCATACACTGATCAACATTTCTGTCGGGTTCAGTGTTGTGTGACGTCATTCCGTGATTAGGCAATACACGGGGTTGTAGTATGATACTGTATAATGAAATGAAACATGATGGAGTTCTGTGATATTCGCTTTGTTTTTTTGAAAGAAGGGATTGCAAAGTTGCTTTGTGATGGAAAAGAAAGTGTGCGTATACACACACACACACACGCACACGCGTGCGCGCGCGTGCACAGGACACAGACACACACACACACTCACACACACGCGCGCACGCGCGTGCACACACACACACACACACACACACACACACACACACACACACACACACACACACACACACAGAGCCACTCAAAACATATGGTTATTTGTCTAAACAGAAAGAGAGATGGGGAAAGAGTGGACGGATAAAAACGTTATCTATAAAAAACATAAGTGTATAGTATAAGCACAAAAACAGACGAAAATATTCTCATTTAGTAAGGGGTAGCGCATGATCATAAAAAGCTGTCTTTCAAAATAAACACATCCTTTTCTGATGAGTCTACTAGCATTAGCACACCTTTCTGCGTCTTTCAGAACACGAAACCATTATTGTTTCACCAAGATATCGGCATCAGTACAAAGAGAATCATTCTTACTTCATGAGTACAAGCATAGACATACTTGTCTTTCCAAACAGAGGAAAACAAAAATGTAAGGATGAAACGTTTTTTCCTGCAAAACAATGTAAAGGAGTTTTATTTTGTAAATACGGAAAATGCCCTTTAAAACAGAGGGAAAACACGGGTAGTGAATAGCATAAGCAAAAAAGTTTTGTCCTATCCATATCTGTTTTGCAACAAATACCATATGAACGCACAGGCTAGCACCATTCGGTAAGAAGTATATACAAAGGGCACATGCAATAATCATGGAGAAAATATCAAAACATAGAAAAAGAACGAGGATTTACGTTACCAGAGAGAGATGACCAGACGGACAGAGAGACACACTGGCTAAAAAAAAAGCCTGTGTTTTGCAAAAAATAGGGTCGGAAAATGGAAGTGACCCCCCTGTCCATGTACAACTACTTCATCGAGAGGGTCAAATCCAGCCTGCACATCGTGCTGGCCATGAGTCCTATCGGGGACGCCTTCCGTAACCGTCTACGTATGTTCCCCTCCCTCATCAACTGCTGCACCATCGACTGGTTTCAGGTGAAGGCTGCTTGGGATGGTGAGGGGTGGGGGAAGGAGGGTTGGGGGTAGAGTTGGTGGGGTGGGTTAGGAGGTGTGGGAGGTAAGAAGGGTAGAAGGGGAGGTGGCTACATGTATGCTATGTGACAAGTAGAAATGTGGCAGTTAAGTGTGAGGTGTTATGATGTAGTAATGTGGCTGTCAGGATGGGAGGTGTGGTGAGGTGGTGATGTAATAACCGCAGTGGTTGTATGGCAGTCATGGCGTGTGATGTGATATGACAGTAATGGTGTGAGGTGTGATGTGTCAGGGTGAGGAAGTTAGCATTCAAGGTGTGCGACAGAGGGATTGGACAGTGACAATGCGAGATGTGGTAGTAGTGACTGTCACGATGTGAGAGATGCGATGTGGTTGTCACGGTGCGAGAAGTGGTGGCCAGGCATTTATAGTATGAGGTGTGGTTGAGACAAAGTTGCGATTTGGCAGTCATGGGTGTGAGAGGTGGTGTGCTGAAGTGACGGTCAAGGTGGGAGATGTGATATGACAATGGTTATGCGAGGTGTGGTAGTGTGACAGACCTTGTGGGGGATATGATGTGGTTCTTCCTCTTCTTCTTCGGTAGTAACCACAGTCAAATGTTTGACTATTATTGTTACGTTTGGGGTGAAGACGACTGAAAAAAAGAAAAAAAAAAAACTTATTGAGAGAATTAAGGAGGACATAGTGTGCAAAGAGGGTGGAGTAGGGGAGGGGGGAAGGGGAGGGGAGGAGAGAGTTGGATTTACGGAAGGTGCCTGCCGTTGGGACCTGCCTGCACTATTTCCTGAGGGAGCAAATTCCAGTCCCTTACTGTTCTTTGGAGGAACGACATATTTCTTTGTTCCGTCCGGCATGTTATCCTGCTGAATTGTTGGGTGTGGCCCCTCCTTGACCTTGTTTGGAGGGGTTTTAGTTGGTGGAACTTTACAGCCGTTGTGTTGTGTTTCATGTTGTAAAACATGGTTAGAGACGGTCATAGTGTGAAATGTGGCGAGGGGGTGATATTGCAGCCGATATGTGGTAATGTAACGGTTTAGCTGTGAAATGTGGTGATGTGGTGGTCCAGGTGTGCGGTGTGGTGACATGGTGATGTGGCAGTCATACGGATCGTCTTTCATGGATACTCTGTGGACATTTGAAGGGCTTGATATGACGGATGCGTTTCAGAGCCACTGTGCGAGACACGACAATTTTGCCTGGGGCGTTTTGCCTTCTCAATGTGAGAAATAGCAAGCGTGCCTTAAGCGTTTTACGGCCACAGTATGAGGTGTGGTGATGTGATGTGCTAGGCGTGGCCGGACGATGCGCTCGAGATGGTGGCCAACAAGTTTCTGGAGGAGGTGGACATGGAGGACGACGTGCGTTTGGCCAGTGTGTCCATGTGTAAACACTTCCACCAGTCTGTGTGTAGCCTGTCGGAAAAGTGGGTGGCTTTTTCTTCACTTTCATTTATCATCCCCCCCCTCTCTCTCTCTCTCTCTCTCTCTCTCTCTCTCTCTCTCTCTCTCTCTGTCCATATATATATATATATATATAACATGCATCCATATAACAAAAAAAGCACTTGACTGTATTTTTAACATGTAAGATACATTATGTTGATATGTTGTGGTATGGTTTGCTAGTTCACTAGAACAGTAATAGCAGTTGCAACAACATTTCTAACTTCACGGCATGATGAAAAACTTTTAATCAAGGCCAATTTTTGAACCCATGTAAATTAGAGATCGTTGTCGTCGTCATCGTTCTCTCTCATTTTAGTATGTAATTATGAGCTTGCTGCTGCAATTTATGCTCTTGTTGTCAAGAATAGTAAGCCTGTCTGTCCGTGCGTCAGTCTTATTTCCATAACACACAGCGATGGGAGAGGACAAACAGCGGACATAAGCCATGTTTAATGACAAACAAATGTCGAAACTAGGTAGTGGTGATGTTTTTGGTGGTAGTGGTGGTGCCGGTGATGGTTTTGTGGCGTCGTTAAATAAAATCTGTAGATTTACCGTTTTGTTGAGATAATCAGTCGTGAAGAATCCAGCCAGTATCCTTGCCAAGGCCTTTCATGACGTCTATGTTTCCGATCTGCCTTAAAATACTGATCCTTACGGTAATCGTAACTTAGTTGACTTACAATTGTTTGCATCACCTTCAAACGCTGTCATCGTCTTATTGACGAGTTTTAATTTGTCCAAGTCTGGGATTGTTGTCGAGGTTCAAGCTCAGGTAACAAAGTTTGGTTCATGATGTTCATGATGATACCGCCCTACGTTTCTGATGCAGTCTGTATTATTGCTCCATTATCCAGGTTTTGTGCTGATATCATACAGTCAAAGTTCACAAAGCTATTGTTTATGTTTATGGCACAGTCCTCCCAGTTTGTGAAACGATCACGATATTGCTCAGCCTTTTGTCCATGTTGACGAGGCTTACCATTTTATTGTAAATGTTATGTTTATGACGCTTCCATAGCTGGATGTGCGGATTTACGCATTGATGGTAACGGTGCTCAGGTTTTATGACGAACTGCGACGTCACAACTACGTGACGCCTACCTCGTACTTGGAGCTGATTCTGACCTTCAAAACCTTGCTGAGAGTCAAGCGCAACGATATTTCCATGATGCGCAACCGCTACCTGGTGGGTCTGGAGAAGCTGCAGTTTCGCGGCCTCCCAGGTGTCGGTGATGCAGCAGGAGCTGACCGACCTGCAGCCCGAGCTCATCAAGACCTCCGCTGAGACAGACGCCCTCATGGTCAAAATTGAACGGGACACTGTGGAAGTGGAGGCCCAGAAAAAGGTCAGTGCTTTCTCAGACCAGCATTTAACAAACGGACACCACAATTTCATTTGGGAAATAAAGAATACCAATATTTTTCAGACAAATAAACAGGTGCAATTGTTTCTTAGAGGAATAAACACCGTACTAAGTGGCGGCACCCTCAGAATGAGGACGCTAATTCATGATGGTTGCGCGACTAAGCAGACGCTACTGTCCGTTTGAGCTTAGCATATAAGGTCCTGCGTGGGTTGCATCGGAAAAAGACACCATTGCACACTGATGACGTGTACATTAACTCTGCGAGAGTGCAGTGTCACGTATGATGTGTTGGCTCGTGATGAGCTGATGTTGATAGCTTACAGAGGACAGCTGGTGCTGAGACTACGGCGGCCGTAGCTGAGTATGGCAAGTTGGTGTTTGTGTTAGTGAGAAGGCACAGGAATTGAGACAGAAAAACGACAATGTCGATGTCGTTCACATACTGGAGACAGACGATTATATGTGTGCTCGAACCGACAGGAGAGTCCATCAGTGGGGCTGGATAAAGTAGAAACCGGTGGTGGCTCAGCTGATAAACACCGTTTCAGAATGTGCTCCCTGCGGGTTCTGCATTCTTGGAGGAGACTGGGCCTTTTATTTATTATTTCATGTTTTTTTTTTTTTTTTTTTTTTTTCGTTTTTTTTTTAATTCTGATGTTCAGAAGGATGTGAAGCTGGACATTTTCAATGGAGTTGTTGACACATCTACGTTGTTTAGAAATCCTCACATTGCCTTGACGGTAGGATGGGCTTTTAAAGAACAACCCTTTGTGAAGCAATATCAACCACAATATTCCGGATAATTATTGTAATAACTATGGTGACAATGATAATATAATAATAATGATATAATAATAACAACAATGATAATAATAAATAACAATAATAATAACAATAAATAACAATTATGATAATAAGTAACAATAACAGTAATAATAATGATGGCGATTATAATGATGATACTAACAATAGTACAGAACCATGTGTATAGCGACACACATAAAATAGTTATTAAGTATATGGCACTTCTGACCCAGTGGCGCAAAACAAAAAAATACAATATGGTTTGGTTATAACGCTCGTTTTTCGTTTTCGTTTTTAATAAAAAAAAAAAAATAAAAAAAAAACTTTGACCCCAAATCAGTGGTTTTTATCATGCTTTGAGCCACGACACATCCTCAGTTGTCTGCATACTAAACTACAGACATAAACTGACCTTCAGAAGCCAACAGTTAAGGCAATGACGGAGATCTTCCATCACATGTCTTAACATATTACTGCTTACCATTTTATCGTATTTGCAGGCTAAACACCATTATCCAGGATAGGAAAAACACCACAGGTATCACTTATTCAAGAGCTTTCAGTCAATGTTGACGGGAAGATGCTGAAGTGCAGAAGTGTGAGTCAGTTTCCGTCATCCGCTCGTGGCATTATATTCTACATCCATTCAAAACCAGCGCTTTGCATTATAATGCGTGGTATGACTTAATCCTCACAACTGATTTTTCAGTTTGACACTCAGACTGCTCTACCGGTGCTAGCTGTATTTTCTTTCTTCAGAATATGCTTTTGTTTTCCTACATCATTGGACCACGAACAGCTACATTGTTGCCCATGGGCTCCTTGACGTAAGTGCATACTACACACTGAACATTAGTTTGTTGTCTCACCCGAGCATTCATACCACATTACAGGCCTAGTGAAAAAAGGGGAAAAAGTGCGTGCTAGATTGGAACTACAGGCCCCCATGATTTTTCCACCTTTCAGACGTGAATCTGTGTGTGTGTGTGTGTGCGTCCGCGCGCGCGCGCGCGCGCGCGTGTGTGTGTGTGTGTGTGTGTGTGTGTGTGTGTGTGTGTGTGTGTGTGTGTGTGTGCGCGCGTTCGTGCGAGCGAATGCACGCGTGTGTGTATGTGCGTGGGCGTGTGTGTGTGTGCGTGCGTGCGTGCGTGCGCGTGTGTGTGTGTGTGTGTGTGTGTGTGTGTGTGTGTGTGTGTGCGCGTGCGTGCGTGTGTGTGTGTGTGTGTGTGTGTGTGTGTGTGTGTGTGTGTGTGTGTGTTAGGTAGTGGCGGCGGCAGACGAGGCAGTGGCTAACGAAGCAGCAGCCGAGGCCCAGGCCATCAAAGATGAGTGTGAGTGTGACCTAGCCGAGGCCATTCCCGCCCTGGAGGCCGCGCTGGCCGCTCTCAACACGCTCAAACCTGCCGACATTACCCTGGTCAAGTCGATGAAGGTGGGGCTTTTTCCATCTCATGCACGGACGAACGGACAGACGGACAGACACAGTCGTGCGTGCGCGCACACATGCACGTGCACACTCCCCCCACCCCTCCAAGCACACACCAATAGTGGCTGCATACACCATCTTAATCTGGTACCTGAGGACCTGACTAGAAGTTGGATAGTACAATAGTCAGAAATCTGCTGAACCTCGGTGTTTTGCTCCCATATCGAGGTTTTCTTTTTACTTTACTTTTTTTTTTTTACTAACTGACGTATTGTTTTGAAGGTACGAGCACCGTGGCCTGATGATCTAGCAGATTGCGGTGCAACTTGTATGAACTGTTATTGATGTAGTGACGTCTCCTTCACAAAACTGAAAGTGACGCTATGTATTTTGGGAGAATTGTGTTAAGCGTGTGTGTGTGTGTGTGTGTGTGTGTGTGTGTGTGTGTGTGTGTGTGTGCGCGTGCGCGCGTGCGTGTGTGTGCGTGTGTGTGTGTGTGTGTGTGTGTGTGTGTGTGTGTGTGTGTGTGTGGGCGCGTACGTGTGTGTGTGTGTGTGTGTGTGTGTGTGTGTGTGTGTGTGTGTGTGTGTGTTGTGTACATAACACGCTGTATGCATGCTTGCGTGTACGAAAGTTTGTGTGCATCTGTTTATCTGTACATCTGTTCATGTATCTGTTTACCACCCCTTTCCTCCTCATCCTCTAGAATCCTCCCATGGGCGTGAAGCTGGTGATGGAAGCAGTGTGCGTCATGCTGTCCATCAAAGCAGAGAAGAAACCAGACCCAGCAGGGGGAGGCAGGACCATTGAGGACTTTCTGGGCGGCCTCCCTCAAGCTGCTGGGAGACATGAAGTTCCTGGAGCGTCTCAAGACTTACGACAAGGATAATATCCCGGTCCAAGTAATGAAGAAGATTCGAGATAAGTGAGCACACTCGTCCACAAAACCCCTCTTCCCCTGACCACCTGCCTATTCCTTCTGTGGTTTGTTTCCCTCCTTATCTCATTATGGATTTCATCACAATTTAGAAATGATAAAAAAAAATAACCTGACACCTGTGTATGCAGTACAAAAGACAAATTCTATACTTTAGTTAACATCACAATGTTGTTATAAACTACTTCTTGTCAAGTCAAATCAATGGGCAGTTACTGAGATATGTGAATACCCACTTTGTGTGTTGTATTTATGGGAAATATTTTCACTTTTCATAGAAACGATGTGTTCAGCGGGGTCAGGATCGTGATTGAGTTGTTTACGTTATATCAGTTCTCGGAAACCCGAGGAAAGATGTTCACAGACAAGGAAGCAGCCTCTTGGGCTGGTACGCCCGTCTTGTTTGATTTTTTTTCTGGTCTGGTCGTCTGTCTTCACGGCTAACTACAGACTGTGTGCTCAAAGCCGAGTGCAGATGCATTTTGTTCTGAGATTATATGGACTGCATGTTTCAGTTATGTTGCTTCATTATCATCATTTTCATCATGGTCACCGTCATCACGTAACATTTCATTGTCCTCAGTGAGCACTGGAATGGCTGCTACACCGCACACAAAATGGGACGGCATTTCAGCGAACAACAGAGAAATCAGTGCCAGTCTGCCTTCAGTGATACAAGTCTGTTGTGGGTGATATTGTTTTCCCGAACCCTACGGAACTCAAACACGGATTGTTGTGTCTTCTGTGATGTGCTTATACAAAGAAAGAGGTTCAGCCACTAACAAGTCCGTGCGTGTGTTGATATGGGAGATTGGAAACTTCTTACTCCACCCTTTGCCCATCAGATCCTAATGGGGTTCGAACATACAATTCTCGGCTTTGATTTCGCCGTTTCAGCAACATGGTTTGCTCAACCCGTCATGTAGACTCCTCAGAGATGCATGAAAATATTGATTTTTTGCTGGAAAATCTGTGGATCAGCCTACTTGTATACAAGAACATATGTAACAGATGCTGTTGTGATTGACAGATACATTTGCATCCGGACTTCGAGCCCACCTTGATTCGGAACGCCTCGACAGCTTGCGAAGGCCTGTGTCGTTGGGTACGTGCCATGGACGTGTATGACCGAGTTGCCAAGGTTGTGGCCCCCAAAAAGGCCAAGCTGGCGCAGGCTGAGGCAGAACTGGCCGCACAGATGGACAAGCTCAATGAAAAGAGGGCCGAACTGAAAACGGTGAGTCACCCAGGGGACACGTTTATCCTTTTGAGTTAACAGTAAAACATTTTTCTCTTTGGTGGCGATATCTCGGGGACAAGGTATTCGTTCTGAGTTGATCGTAAAAATTTTTTCTCTTTGGTAGTGGCGTCTTGGGAATAAGGTATTATGAGTGCTGTGTGTGACATGACACTGAATGCACTTCATAAGAACAAGTGTCTTTGTTGGGAATGTTTGTGAGCTAGGCAAAAGATTTGACAATATTACGTCTTTGGTAGTGGCTTTGACTACCCCCATGCTAGGTGTGACACGATGAGCAAGTTAGCTCGAATGATCTGTGTTTTTCATGACGTCATAGATGAATCGATTTCATGTCATCGACAAACTGAACGTCACATGCAAGTTAAATAGCAAATATGTTGATTTCTGTTATATTTTTCTCTTTGCTTTACGTCTTCCTGCTTTGAGACCAGAGTTTGAAGTGCATCCCTCTGTTATATTCTGAGGCAGAGAATAGATTCAGAACATTCATGTCACTCATGTGGAGCAGAAAAATCGATTTTTGTCATGAAGATTATTCAAATTGCTTTTTTTAAAATACTTCTTTAACGTGAGACGTGCCCCAAACAGTTGTTTAATGATAAGTTAAGGAGCTCATGATAACAAGAACTAAATTAAGAACACGGGTATGGATATAACGAACGGACAGACTTATTTTAACCCGCAAGGAAGCACAGCAGATTAAAAAGCAAACAGGCAATTTTATTCTCCTACCGAGTCCCTTCATCTGACAGTGATACGTGTTAAAGGTAACCGCTACAGACATTTTCTTAGTAAGCCTGTTGAACCCACCCATCTACCTGCAGAGCAGAACCGCAAACAGGCTTTTCCACTTAGTAATAGACATGTAAGCAGAACTATACACATATAAGTATAAAATCAGAACCGGCAACAGTTACAGAGCATCTTGTTTGCAGTCAGACAAAATAAACTCTAAGACTGCTGCTCACCTTAATGCGTTGTCGTTCTGGTGGTGTAATGCTGGACAGGTACCTTCTTCGCGCTATCCTGTGATGGGAAAGTTATATCTATCGGCCAAATCTCCTGTGACAGGTAGACAGGCAAGCATAAGTTTCAGACAGGCGGGCAGACAAACAAAAGGCATAAGATGCAGGCTAGTCGAGTCGCTGGCAGCTGAACAGACAGACAAAGCGTACTGACATCATAATTTGGGGTTTTGCATAGGTGACGGACAAACTGCAGGATCTGAACGACGAGTTGAAGATGATGACCCAGAAGAAAAAGGATCTGGAAGCAAATATCGACCTGTGCTCCAAGAAGCTGGTCCGTGCGGAGAAGCTGATCGGGGGACTGGGTGGAGAGAAGGACCGCTGGACAGAGTCTGCCCGGGTGCTGGGGGACAAGTACGTCAACATCCTCGGCGACGTCCTCTTGTCCTCTGGGGTGGTGGCCTACCTCGGTGCCTTTACTGTGGACTACTACAGGCAGGTGGGTCATCGCCAAGCATGAACGCGTAATGCATGGACGAAGATTTTAAACAGACGGTTCATGACTGTTCAGACACACATCAATGTCAATCTTCAGTGAATGAGCTGGCAGACACACATGTCCAATGGGCATCAATCTTCAGTGAATGAACTGGCAATATCAGACACTCATCAATGTCAATTTCAGTGAATTACTGGCAATGGGCATTTTAAACAATGATTTTTTTTACCGGCTATTTTGACATGTGATATTTGTGTCTTTCACCTGATGTGTAGTTCAGAAAAAATAAGCCAAGACTCGGGTAAGGGTTTTGAAAAAAAAAAATGTACTTTGGGTTATCATTGTGGTTTAATCGTATTAGTAAAATCAATTTTATAAAAAAAAAAAACAAAAAAAAAAACCATTATACTATGGGCTATCACAGTGTTTTCATCGTATTAGTAGAATAAGTGTTGATTCAAAATAAGAATTATGCGTTGGGTTAACACAGTGGTGTAATTGTGTGAGCCGAATCAACTACAAGTGCAAAAACCTTTCTTTGCTTTCCACTATTTTGTTTGTTCAAAAATCATATTATTTATTATTGGTGTTCCTTGCACAGCCATGTAAAGTTTGAATGATTCGTGGCTGTTCAACCTATCAGTGCTATGTGAAAGCGGCTGATATCTGTAGCAGTCTTTGAAAACTGAAGTCTGTCAGACAGTGTTTTCCTTGGTTTCCTCTCATGATTTACTGTAATGGCAGTGGAAAATAACGGAACTTGACGTCAAAATGATATATATATATATATGAGATTGAGAGAGAGAGAGAGAGAGAGAGAGAGAGAGAGAGAGAGAGAGAGACAGAGAGACAGACAGACAGACAGACAGACAGACAGACAGACAGACAGACGGACAGAATCATACTCAGCTAGGTTTTCAGGCGATCCTGAAGGAATGGCATGGAATGAGCCTGGAAAAGGCGATCCCCTGCACTGCCAACTTCTCCCTCAACCTGACGCTGGGAGAGCCAGTCGTCATCCGTTCCTGGAACATTGCCGGCTTGCCCATCGATGCGTTCAGTGTAGACAACGGTATCATCGTGAGCAAGTCGCGACGATGGCCCCTCATGATCGATCCCCAGGGTGAGACTCGTGAACTCATATGCCCTAGCAGTGGGAATGCTTAGTGTTGATCAGCTTTTGATTCACAAACCCCACAAGGTAACAACAGTCATTGTTCATAAATCTACGGGTTGAAAGTCCTCTTTGCTCACAGTTCATCGGAAACACTCGTTCCTCATACACTTTCAAGGCGAGAAAGTGGAGTTCCTATAAACATTGACGCTGAAAAGACTTTAGGGACGCTCACTGCACACAGGACGTATGGTAAAAAATATTCATTTCTCACGGAGCGTCAAGATGAGAATGCTCATTGCTCACAAAGTACTCGGTACAAAATAATTGAAATCTTTCTGTCACTTTTCAGGATCATATCACAGACGTCTTGACACATTTTAAGGCTAGAATGTCATTGCTCACAAAGTACTCGGTACATAATATAATTGAAATCTTTCTGTCACTTTTCAGGATCATATCACAGACGTCTTGACACATTTTAAGGCTAGCACCAGGTATGTAACAGGCATGTGGACATACTCCATGGCCTATACGGTATACGGTCTTCCAGGCACATTCTGCGTTCAATATCACAAGCCTTTATCTGATCATAAAATCATGATACTAACTTCCTGACACGTTCTATAGCCCAGTGTCCTAGGTTTCCTGATACACTCTGAAGCCAGTTTTGAAATAGCACAGTTGAAGCAAATATATATATATATATATATAAACAATTCGGACATTTTCAGAAACAAATGTCTCGAACTTCCTGACGCATTGAGAAAACAGAGAAGCTGCCTGACGCATTCTAAAACCACATGACGAGCTACCCGACGCATTTTAAGGCCATATGATAAAGTTCCTGGTACTTTGTAAGGCCATATTAGAAGTTTCCTAACACATTCTTGGGTCACATTTGAATGGCCGTAACACATAAAAGCTAAATTTTAACCCACCTACAACAGTTAAGGCCATATTTAATAATCTTCCTGGTACATTCTGAGACCACATTACAAACTGTCTGGCTCATTGTCATTGTTAGATCATATTAGAGACATTCTGACACATTGTAATGCCACGTTGCAAACTTTTCGACAGATTGTAGGCTACATTGCATGTTTATTTCAAAGCGATACAACAAACTAGCTAGTTAGGTCACATGACAACTTTCTGACACAGTGTATGACCACATGTATGAGTTTGTGGACAGGCTCAAAAGTCACCATCGCAAACTTCTTGACACCTTCTACAGTCATGTATAAAAAACTTCCTGACATATTCTAAGCCATATCGCACCCATCCTGGCACATTCCAAGGTCATACCACAACCTTTCTCACATACCGTAGTGCCAAATCACAGCCTTTTGGACACATTGTAAAGTCATATCACAACCTTTTCTGACACGTTTGTCAAGCCAAATTGCGACTCTCCTGAAACATCGTAAAGCCAAAATCACACCCTCCTGACACATGGTAGGCTAAACCACAAGTCTCCTTGCATATTGTGAAGCTACATTACAAACTTGCTGATAACAACATAGGTCCATAAATCACAGCCTTCCTGACACATACTGGGGTTAAATTGCAATTTTCTTGACCCATTGTAAGGCTAAATCACAAACTCACTGACCCAAGGTAAGACCATGTCACGAGCTTCCTGAAACAAGGGAAGGCCATGTTATAGGCTTCCAGACACATTGTAAGGTCATATTACAGGCTTTACAGGCTTGCTGCCTTGCTGAACTGTAAGGCCATGCTATAGGCTTGCTGACACTGTAAGGCCATGCTATAGGCTTGCTGACACTGTAAGGCCATGTTATAGGCTTGCTGACACTGTAAGGCCATGTTACAGGCTTTCAGACACATTGTAAGGCCATATTATAGGCTTGCTGACACATTGTAAGGCCATGTTACAAGCTTCCAGACACATTGTAAGGCCATGTTATAGGCTTGCAGACACATTGTAAAACCATGTTACAGGCTTGCTGACACATTGTAAGGCCATGTTACAGGCTTCCTGACACTTAGTAAGGCCATGTTACAGGCCATGCTGCATGTTCCAGGCACATTGTAAGGCCATATTATAGGCTTGCTGCCACAATGTAAAACCATGTTACAGGCTTGCTTACAGGCATGTTTTCTGATACTTTATAAAGCCATGTTACCATATTTTGTGACACTCTGTAAAGCCTATGTTACAGGCTTTTTGATTCTTGTAAGGCCATGTTCAGGCTTGCTGACACTTCGTAAGGCCATGTTACAGACTTCCTGACTCTTGTAAGGCCATATTACAGGCTTCCTAACACATTGTAAGGCCATATTACAGGCTTCCTAACACATTGTAAGGCCATATTACAGGCTTCCTAACACATTGTAAGGCCATATTACAGGCTTCCTAACACATTGTAAGGCCATATTACAGGCTTCCTCCTAACACATTGTAAGGCCATATTACAGGCTTCCTCCTAACACATTGTAAGGCCATATTACAGGCTTCCTAACACATTGCAAGGCCATATTACAGGCTTCCTAACACATTGCAAGGCCATGTTACAGGCTTCCTAACACATTGTAAGGCCATGTTACAGGCTTCCTAACACATTGCAAGGCCATGTTACAGGCTTCCTAACACATTGTAAGGCCATGTTACAGGCTTCCTAACACATTGCAAGGCCATGTTACAGGCTTCCTAACACATTGTAAGGCCATGTTACAGGCTTCCTGATACTTTGTAAGGCCATGTTACAGGCTTCAACTCTTGTAAGGTCATGTTACAGGCTTTCACACATTGTAAAGCAATGTTACAGACTTCCTGACGCATTGTAAGGCCACGTTACAGGCTTTCCGAAACATTACAAGACGATATTACCAGCATCCTGACACATTGTGACACCAGTTATAGGCCTCCAGACACATTTGAAGGCCACGTTACAAGCTGCCTTACACGTAGTGCTGGTTGCAGGTCAGGCCAACAAGTGGATCAAACACCTGGAGAAGGAGAACAAGCTGGGCATCATCAAGTTGTCGGACGCCAACTACATGCGTACCCTGGAGAACTCCATCCAGTTTGGCACCCCCGTGCTTCTGGAGAACGTAGCCGAGGAGCTGGACCCCATCCTGGACCCAGTGCTGCAGAGCTTATCTTCCGGCAGCAGGGTGTCGACTACATCCGCCTTGGTGACAACGTCATAGAATATTCCCAAGACTTCAAGCTGTACATCACCACCAGGCTGCGAAATCCACATTACCTGCCAGAAGTGTCTGTCAAGGTATATCGCAGCATGTTGTTTGTTTCAGTGTTAACCTCTGAACTCATTGCTGATTCCCCTTATAAAGTGTATTACTGCAGATTTTTGTTTGTTTGTTCTGCTTTTTTTTTTCAGCAATTAAAGGACTCGAGGTAAGAAGAGAATCACAGGGAAGAAGAGGAGATGCTTTTCTCATGTCGCCACGACCCAGAAAGCTTCAGTTATTAGTTATTGTGCGTGCGCGTGCGCGCGTGTGTGTGTGTGTGTGTGTGTGTGTGTGTGTGTGTGTGTGTTTGTGTGCGTGTGCGCGTGTATGTGCGTGCGTGCGTGCTGCATAGAGAGAGGGAGAGAGACAGAGAGATGTGTGTGTGTGTGTGTGTGTGTGTGTGTGTGTGTGTGTGTGTGTGTGTGTGTGTTTTGATGTGTGCGTGTTACTGTTCATGTATACGTAAACGCACATACCAAGCATGCTTATTGTGTATGAATGTGTGGCCGAATCTCCCACCACTGTTGTTGCAGGTGTGAGCCGGCTGAACTTCATCCTTACACCATTGAGCTCTTTGTGTATGAGAGTATTTGCATGCGTACATGATGATTATGATGGTGATGATAATGATGATGATAATGATGGTGTGTGTGTGTGTGTGTGTGTGTGTGTGTGTGTGTGTGTGTGTGTGTGTGAGTGTGTGTGAGTGTGTGTGTGTGTGTGAGAGAGAGAGAGAGGAGAGAGAGAGAGCAAGCTCAGAACTCAGAAAACTTTTACACGCGCATAACTGATGTAGAAGCGTAGTCATAGAGAGAGAGAGAGGGAGAGAGAGAGAGAGAGAGAGCATGTGTACATTCGTCCAATATGTATCTCTCTATATCTGTCTGTCTGTCTAACTATCTATCTATCTATTATCTATTTATATGTGAGTGCGCGCGCGTGTGTGTGTGTGTGTGTGTGTGTGTGTGAGAAAATGATTCCTGTTTATGTGTTGCAGGTGTGCTTGCTGAACTTCATGATCACGCCCCAAGGGACTGCAGGACCAGCTGTTGGCCATGGTGGCGGCCCGGGAGAAGCCAGAGCTGGAGGAGAAGAAGAACGAGCTGATCTTAGAGAGCGCCAGCAACCAGAAACAGCTCAAAGAGATCGAAGACCAGATTCTGGAAGTGCTCTCCACCTCGCAGGTCAGTGCTCCCTTTCTCGGCTCATATGGATTGTTCTGTTCTTTGACCTGACTCTCTGTTTGTTTCGCCTAGCCTGACAAATCAGGCTCAACCAAGCCACTGCTTGGAGACTGAAAGACACAGGTCACGCACTTGCTAAGTCACCTCGTTTAAGAAGCCGGTGGTCTGATGTACAAACTACGAAAATGCTATAGGATCATCGCAGTATCTTTGATTTTTGTATTCATTCATACTAATTCATCTATTTATCAATTTACCGATATATATATCCGTTCACGCGTTTTGGGTTTATGGTTGAACAGATGCGGTGTGACGTGTATAGTCAAGCCCGTACCCAGAATGGCCGATGAGCGGAAACTTATTCTGTCATCTGCTTCTCACTTTTACCACTGTGTTTTAAATTATTTTCTTGCTGGTGTCATTCTGTAATACACTGTTCAAACATTTGTTGCATACACACGCCCACATGGCAAAATTAGAAAACGAGCTCTGTAACGTATGTCCTCTTAATAACACAAAGGCCTGATACCTTCAGTCCACCGACGTTCACGCTTTTCCCAACACTACGTTCAGACCAGAAGCAAGGAAAACAAGCAGTGAACCACTCCCTTCGCTCCCTCCTTGTATTCCACACGTCCCACAATCTCTCAGTCTCCTCCGGACTCCGCCCCGGTTCTCCGTCCAGAACTACTCGACAGTCGTTTGTTTTCAGGGGAACATCCTGGAGGACGAAGCCGCCATACAGATCCTGTCCTCCTCCAAAGTGTTGTCCGAGGACATCTCGGCCAAACAGGAGATCGCAGCGTCCACGGAGAAACTGATTGACGAGACCCGCGACAGCTATAGACCCGTGGCCGTCCACTCTTCCGTTCTGTTCTTCTGCATATCGGACCTGGCCAACATTGAGCCCATGTATCAGTACTCGCTCGTCTGGTTCATCAACCTCTACCTGCTGGTAAGTCACGGCGATCATCCGTTCAGTTCGGCTTGTACCTGACGATAAGTCACAAAGATTTCAAGTTATATATCACCACGGGCTAAGG
Organism: Conus betulinus; assembly: GCA_016801955.1. Lineage (NCBI taxonomy): Eukaryota > Metazoa > Mollusca > Gastropoda > Neogastropoda > Conidae > Conus > Conus betulinus. The sequence continues at coordinate 49,241 of JADBJO010004701.1, forward strand.
ACTTGAAAATGGCGTCGACCGTTCTTGTTATCATTTAATTTGCGATCTATTCTTGGACACTGATGTGATATTTTCTTTAAAAATTTTGAATACAAGTCATTTCTTTTACTATATCTATTTGATTTGTTATTTTTTCTTCATCAGTGATGATTTACATCATCTTTTGAACAACCATCCCCACCCACACACGCACAACCATATGTAGACACGCTTATGCAGGCAGTCGCATGTACATGCACCGTACGTGCAGGCATATACACACACTCAAACACACTTGCACATTCGCAAACGTGCATGGACACACACACAGCGCTCATACAAGCACACGCATACAACACACACACACACACACACACACACACACACACACACACACACACACACACACACACACATACATACAAACACACACACACACACACACACACACACACACACACACACACACACACACACACACACCGTACACACGTACACACACACACACACACACACACACACACACACACACACACACACACACACACACACACACACACACACACACACACACACACACAACTGTGGTGGTAGCGCAGCCAACGGGGTTGATGTGCAGGTTAGGTATTAATTAATTCATTCAGCCATCTAGCTGTAAACCCTGTCTGTTGACGTTTCATAACATAGCTAATGTTGTGTCGTTTACATGGACTAGTCCACACGCAGTCATGCATGCCTGACAAAACTGACTACTTTGCACCTCATTACCTCCACTTACTGTTAAGATATGACCACTTAGTTTTACTTCTCTTCCCTTTTTGAAGTCATCGTGATCACTCACTTTACTATCTCTACCAGCTTGTAGATTATGCCGATGACTTTATGAAATCTATCTGCTGATCAGTCGCGGTGATCAGTCAGCTGTTGCTCACCGGTTACCTGCTTATGGAGCATGGTGACAACTCACCCGTCCGTTTTGTCTCTACCACTGGTTGGTTACTTTGTTCATCTTGTCTGTCTGTTGGTCAGATACAATTCGGTTCATCACCTACACCTGCTGGTAAGTCGCAATCTTAAGTATGACTAACAATATCTCGCACCAGTCGCCGTGGCGAAGTGGTTAGCGTCGCGGACTCCCGCCTGGGAGGTCATGGGTTCGAATCCCATCAGAGTCATGTGGGTTTTTCTGCCCCGACCGGCTCCTACCCAGATATGAGTTTGCTACGGACTCAGTTGGGAAGATTGGGACCACACAGTGGAGTTTCATTCACTTAATGGATGCGTTTCTGAGAGTGTTGTTCAAATTACCTGACCAACACTGCAGATGCCTGTACCTCTCGGGCATGTTTGACGCGGGGATATATTATGAAAGGAAAGCGTAGAATACAGCCCTGTCATGTAGTCTCAGGCCGAAATGGAAATCCGTAGCATCATTTTAATCATCCTCACTCTCATTGATCAGCATTAAAAAAGTCTCAAATTCTGTGCCCCTTCATGCCCTTCTCTCATGCTGACCTCAATTTCGATGTCCTCTCCACGTCTGTGGTCTTGGTTTGGTTCCGTCGGGTCACCGGTATTGGCGAGCCCATGGGGACCGTCGTTGGATGGACGTGGTGGCGCCTTCCGGGGGAAGAGCTCACTCACGCCGGCTCCGCGACTAAGCAATTATTGTCGTTAGTAGAGGGCGTAGTAGGTGGTGCCCTGCATATATTAGATCGGAACAGGCGCCACTGAACACCACTGAAGTGACTCGACAGCAGTGCAGTGTCTCCTCCGGTGTGTTGCCTCTTGACGACTTGACATTGACTGCTCTCTGTGGATTGCTGGTGCCGGGGCCCCGGCGGGGGGCGCCGGGCTTTGGCTGCGGACAGGGTGTCTGAATGAGCGGTGTGGGTGCACTGCCTCTGAGGTGCCGCAGAGGTTGGGACAGGAAAAAAAAAAAATCTCGCCGCTGTAAAGACACTGTGATCAATGATTTATCAAACTCTATCTGTTGGTGAAGTACGGTCAGTGTATGGGCATAAAATGCAGTACGCCCGACATTCTTTTTTCTTCAGATCTGGTGGATATTCAGATTTACGTTTTATGATCCTTGCACAATCCTGATTTAGTTTTTCGTCATAAACTAGTAGTCGTGAGTCATTGTCCTTTGGATACTTGTATTCTCCTTTACTTTTCAGCACCTGTTTTCCTGCTCTTCCAAATCGTCTTCTTCCCGGTCATCAAAGTCATGTGTTTTGTAAACTGTTGTGTGCTATGTTGTTCTAGCTTTTCTATGGCGTCACGTTTCTCTTATATTGCCTGCGTTTGGTGCTTTCCAGTTTCAAGCTTACTTATGTGTCTTTTATCCGTCCCGAGTGTTTCATCAGAATATTGAAACAAGAAATCACACAAAGCGAACTTTCCTATATATGCATTGTTTGAATGTTGCTTTTCATAGTGGTGCATAGAGATAAATATAGTAAACAGCATTGTCAGACTTGTAGAGTTGCGTACTATTCTCTTGTGATTTCAGTCTATTGAACAGAGTGCAAAATCAGACAACGTGGCAGATCGCATCAAGAATATCAACACGCATTTTACCAAGAGCATTTACCGCAATGTGTGTCGATCCCTGTTTGAGAAGGACAAACTGTTTTCTCCTTCATCTTGGACGTGGGCATTCATTCAAAAAGGACAGTAAGTGAACTAAAGACACTGCTTCACCACCCTGCCACCAGGTCATTGAGAAAGCACGGTAAGTGAACTAAAGACACTGCTTCACCACCCCTGCCACCAGGTCATTGAGAAAGCACGGTAAGTGAACTAAAGACACTGCTTCACCACCCTGCCACCAGGTCATTGAGAAAGCACGGTAAGTGAACTAAAGACACTGCTTTTCCACACTGGCACTACTGTTTTTCAACAGTGTAGACGATACAGATTTTTGTAGAGAGCTGAATCCGGTCTCCAGCTCTATGGCTGTATCTGTTCTATTTCCGTAAACTACATATGTGAATTTCTGTATATTTTTGCTTAAAGCGCTGAACTCTTCGAAACACTAAAGTATTTGATGCATGCATACAGGTGTGTGTGTTTTCATTTTAGCAAACCAAAGTCCTGTCTAAATGTATTCCAGTGAATAGCGCCCAGGTATATACTCTTGACGTACAACGTCTGTGTAAGAGTCACACTGACCATGCGATATGCATAATAATTGTAAAGCAGCCAATCAGGGGGCTAGCCCACTGCATTAGAAATATGGTTAGATGGCCAATGCTTGCATCTGAAGGTTTTAAACATTTGAAACAGATTTTTTCTCATGTCTACATGCGGACCGTATCAGTCACTCATGGACATAAACATCCGAGTCCGGTATCGATCTCTGAGTTGCACAACTGCGAGATACTACCCAGGTCTCACACATGCAGTTGCTTCCTTACGCGCCTCACATTTCTCTCGACTCGCTTGCTGTCTGCCTAAAGTCACAATTTCTCCCGACTCCGTTGCTTTCTGCCTTGAGTCACCACCAGATCACACAGATTTATCATTTATACCATCAGTTTGTTTCCTTCGACATCCAGCTCCTGTGCACATGAAACCTCATGTAAGATGTAACGTACGCATTGTGTGTTTGTACTTTGCACATGACTTTATTGCCTGTATTTAGTTATTATTCTATACGCATGAGTATGAAGGGCTGGCTAATCAAAGCCCTTTGTGCATCCTGCGGACGTAGAGAGAAACATTGATAAAATCTGTGGTGCTGGATTCCGTATTGGTGTTTCTCCCGTGCGTTGATACGCGCGTTAGACTGTTATTTGTGTTGGTATATCCTTTAGTGTTGGAGTTAAGCACCTTAAATTGATATGATGAATTAGCTTTTATTTATGTGTGTGTGTGTGTGTGTGTGTGTGTGTGTGTGTGTGTGTGTGTGTGTGTGTCCGGTGATTACGACCAGTGGCCAGATTGATGAGGAGATGTGGCGGTTCCTGCTGACAGGCGGTGTGGCCTTGGATAACCCCTACCCCAACCCCGCCCCCGAGTGGCTGACCGACAAGGCCTGGGGGGAGATCGTCCGAGCTTCCAACCTGCCGTCACTTGAGGGATTTATGCAGCGTCAGCCTCTTTCTCCTAACCTCTGGCCTTTCCACATATTGCCGCCTTCTGCTACCTCCACACTCGCACTTGAATACTCAGGAAAACACATAATATTACAGGCACACATGCTCTGGTGCAAAATCACCCACCCACTATCATGTATTCTTTTATGACGGCACGTCCAAACCGATATACACACTTAGTGTGGACTGGAATACGGATGTAAGGCGTGCAAGTTCATATGCATACACACGTAGTCGAAGAACCTCATTCGTACATATACACACGTGCGTATGTGCACAGGCATGCACATATATACGTAAGCACACAGAAACATGCATACGTATGTAAGCATCCTGAACGTACGCATTCACGCTCACACACACACACACACACACACACACACACACACACACACACACACACACACACACACACTCAAGAGTAACGAGTAGATATACGCACGTATCCATGTTTGAGTGTACATTTGCGCGCGCGCGTGGGATGTGTCTCAAACAGAGGTGAAAGTCCATGCAGGGTATTGACCGGGTTTTTGCAAATATTTTGTATTTGTGTGTGGGTGAGACAAAATCGTTTGGCTGAATGCAGATGGGCTATAGAACTGCGGGGGTTTATTTACAACATTGAACGGTAATTCTTATCATGCGTGAGGTTTCAATTTGGCTATCATTACATTCTTCCAAACAAAGCAGATGGAAGGACTGGTATACTTCCAAAAAAAAAAAAATTGCCGTGTGTATTTCTTTTGATGCAGCGAATGTAGACACAAAGATGTATTGAGGAATGATACCAAGTTGTGGAGAGCTAAAGGCATTACTGAACTGTTTTTCTTATATGAATGGCTAGAATCGATAATGGTCAAGTGAAACCGTCATGAAAAATAAAGAAGCACAAAGAACAAAGTAACATTTATTTAATTCAGAATTTAAAACAAAACCCATGAGGAAGGAATTTTCCACAGAACATGTCTTCTTCAGACGTCACAAATGATCGACATTAACACGCACAAATCAGTACTTCGCCTGGAACTAAAGGCAGGAGAATGACAAGATTACAAAGAGAATTGCAGAAGAAGTGACAACCGTTCGTGGGAACAGAGGAGAGAGGGGGGGGTGGATGGGAGGCAGGAAATGTGTGCTGAGTATTTTCAACGTTAAGACTGCAAAGTGGTGGAATGTGACGACAGTGTGATGTACATTTTCATACATATACGTCCGGAACATGAGTGTAAGTTGTAAGACGGGGAAAGAAGGGGTCAGCAGCTAGCCAATGTCTGTCCCCAAGGCTGGTCGCTCCATTATCGCGCCGAAGAGTGATGTGGAAAACCCTCCATCAAAACGCAGCCGATATGGAAATAGCTGCAAAGCTTCCCTCTGGTGTCTCTGTTCCTGCTTCCCTGGTTTGACTGTCTTTCCTTCTCCGGCTTTCTTTCCGAAATCACTAAATTTTACTGACGACAGCCGTCTTGATAATTCTCTTTTGTGCATGCATGATTTAATGTCTGTGACGTTAAGAGAAGACATACTTAACAAAAGTCGGTTTATATTGTTGATCAAGTGAGTGTTTCCCTGCACTGTTTTTTTTGTTTTTCGTGTGTATTTTGACTTGATTTCAATAATGCTGCAATCTGTTTTAGTCGTAATCAAACTGATTTATGAAGATGAGAAGTGATGAAACTGTTCCTTGGCGTTGGCAGCTTAATCTCTCCTCCCAACCTCAACCTCTATCCGAATGGGACAGTCAAATAGTTCATTCTGGCATATTGATGTATTGTGGATGTTTTGGCAGATTAGGCAGTGACAGGCCGCGTGTGGGATGTGCAGATGTGCAGGAGAACCCGGACTGTTGGAAAGAGTTCTACGACTCTCCGTCACCACACACCCAGTTCCTGCCAGGACCATTCTCTGCCTTGACGGGTATGGATCACATGGTGGTGCTGCGTACCCTGCGTCCGGACAAAATGGTGCCGGCGGTGCAGGACTACATCGTGAAAACACTTGGAGTTCTTTCATCGAGCCGCCCCCACCTTGACCTGCGGGTTCATTTGCTGACTCCCACTGCTGCGCGCCGCTCATCTTTGTGCTGTCTCCTGGCGCCGACCCCATGGCTGCCCTGCTGAAGTTTGGTGCCGACAAGGGTTACACTGGTCAGCGGATCCAGACCATCTCCTTGGGCCAGGGCCAGGTACTGGTTGTTTGTTGCCAGGGACGGTTTTTTGTGTGTGTGTGTGTGTGTGTGTGTGTGTGTGTGTGTGTGTGTGTGTGTGTGTGTGTGTGTGTGTGTAGGGGGGTGGGGGGTTCTGGCAGCTACCCATCACTGTTCATGGGAGTAAGAAACAAATTTAATGTACGACTGATATTGTACTGGCAGATGATTGGCTGTTACGACCCACCAGTGGGCTAGTGGGAACAACAGTTGATTTACAGCCTTGCACCGACAGGTAATATATACTTGACATAAGTATGGTAGATGACACCTGAAAAAAAAAGAACATGAAAGAGGTAACAAATGATGTGATTGTGTTATTCAAGTATACAGGTGCGTGAGAGACAGCGCCTGATATGATTGACGAAAGATTTACAAAATGACAAGTGCGCAATTGATAGGGGCCAGTAGTTGCCTGAATGATTGATGATTTATTGACATATGAGGGATGTGTGATGGACCAGGGGCCGATAGCTGCTAAGATGATAGAGAACGCCCTGAAAAACGGAACATGGGTTGTGCTGCAAAACTGCCACCTGGCCACCAGCTGGATGCCGATGCTGGAGAAAATCTGTGAGGAGGAGGTCAGCATACGCCTGGCGTGCCCTATTTGACATTCATGATGGGTCGTTCTTATTCTTGTTATACTTAACCTGCATCTGTGTCTTCATTTCATGGCCGCTTCTTCTTGTTCCGATGGTTGTTTTATTTCAGTCTGTGTACGTAAGCTGCATTTTTGAAACATTGTATCGTCTTTTTTTTGAGCTTTTGTATTTCTCTGTCAATGGGTTGGATCTTGCCTTCAAGATCGAGACTTGCTCAGTTCTTAATTGCGACAGCTGTTATGAAAGTTGTATGATTCTTTGAGCACCTGTATCAAAGAGTGTGACCGCATGCGTAGACATGTACCTTTGACTTCATAGCATATCTATGCTATTTACGTAATTGATCGTACATTGCCTAGAAAAGTCAAGTACATGTGTATATACACCCTCAGTCATGTCAAGCAGTGTGGAGGATAAAGCCCAGGTCATTATTCCATGTATCCACCCTGTATTTATCAGCCACTGCTTATCACACATTCTACTGTGCCCAGTACAATCACCTCGGACAGAAAAAAAGCAAAATATAGCAAATGAACACACAAAATAGGTGCAGAATAGTGCTTGTCTAATACACAAATTTCCGATTTGTGCATCGACTGATAAAGTGACATCTTTGCTTATTTATCATTTTAAAATGGATAAAAAAGAAACGTTTCCTGCACAAAATACTACCTAGCAAGTGTGTTTTAGTCCCTATCTCGTTCTGACTATGACCTCCGCGCGCGCGTGTGTGTGTGTGTGTGTGTGTGTGTGTGTGTGTGTGTGTGTGTGTGTGTGTGTGTGTGTGTGTGTGCATGTGTGTGTGTGGGTGTGCGCGCGCGCGCACACGCGCACGATACTGTAGCATATAGTGCCAGAGACCACTGACAAGTCCTTCCGTCTGTGGCTGACCAGTTATCCCTCTGAACAATTCCCCGTTTCCATCCTGCAAAATGGTGACGAGTCTTCTTGTCTTTTCTCTCTGTGCCTTTACATCATCACAGTCTGCCCCCCCCCCTCCCCCCCCTCCCTCCTCTCTCTCTCTCTCTCTCTCTCTCTCTCTCTCTCTCTCTCTCTCTCTCTCTCCCTGCCTTTGTCTGTCTCTCTGTGGTGTGGTGTGTGTGTGTGTGTGTGTGTGTGTGTGTGTGTGTGTGTGTGTGTGTCTGTACTTTCATGTCTCTTTGACATTGCCTATTTTGAAGTTCAGTATATTTTGTTTTCAACGTTCTTTCTTTTTTTCCTGTGTAAGTGTATCCGTTTACTCTCAATAGGAAAGTATTCGTATCCATGCTCTCTCTCTCTCTCTCTCTCTCTCTCTCTCTCTCTCTCTCTCTCTCTGTCTGTCTGTCTGTTTGTCTGTCTGTTGTGTGTTTCTCGCTCCTTCCTATCTTTGCTCTTTTTGCCTCTCTCTAAAACATGTTCTTTCTAAATGTTTTCTTACATCTTTATTCCCTTTGATGTGTATTCTGGACATTAATTTCAATCGCTGATAACATCTTAAAGTGTTGCTCAATATTGGTCTTTAAACAGTTTTTTTTTTTTTTTTTTTTTTAATTCTTTGTGGTTTTGAGCCGTAAATGATTTGACACGTGCGTACACAGGAGAGAGAGAGAGAGAGAGAGAGAGAGAGAGAGAGAGAGAGAGAGAGAGAGAGAGAGAGAGCATTGTTTATAAGCTTCATAATAGGACAACGCAGTTCCTCCACCCACACACCCCCTCGCCTCTTTGTTCCTTCTCACCTTGATCCTCCCCCCCCCCCCCCCCCCCCGTCCTTTCTTTCTCCTCCCTGTACCTCTTTTTTCACGTTTCTCTTAAAATGAGGTCTGTAAGGCGGATCAATCCTTTCCCCATGTGCTTCTCTGCTTTGACTGCCTTATTAACTCAGGTGTCAAGATGACCAACGAGCCCTCCCAAGGACTGCGGTCCAACCTGTTGAGGTCATACCTGAATGACCCCATCACGGACCCTGCCTTCTTCTCCGGCTGTAACAAGGTGAGTGTTGCTCGAAAGACGCTCGTCCACAAGATCTGTTCATCAGTTCAAGCGTACCGCGTAGAACAAAGAAAGATGTCCATGCTATTTTGGGATGAAAGTTGTTGCAATGTAATGCGACAGCGAAAATTTTGTTTGGAAAGTATGTGACATACAAGCCGCCGTGGCGAAGTGGCGAAGTGGTTAGCGTCGCGGACTCCCGGCTGGGAGGTCGTGGGCTCGATTCCCATCAGAGTCATGTGGGATTTTTTTCTGCCCCGACCGGCTCCTACCCAGAGTTGAGTTTGATACGGGCTTAGCTGGGAGGGCTCGGACCACACAGTCGAGTTTCATCCACTTAATGGATGCGCCTCTGAGAATGTTGTTCAAATTTCCTGACCAACACTGCAGGCGTCTGTATCTGTCGGGCCTGGTTGACGCCGGGGATATATTATGAAAGGAAGCCTAGAATACAGTCCTGTCATGCAGTTTCAGACCAACATGAAAATCGTAGCATCATCTTCATCCTCCTCATTTTCGTCGATCAGCATGAAAAATAAGGCTCAAATTCTGTGGCCCTTCATGCCCTGCTCACATGGTGACCTCATTTCGATGTCCTCTACACGTCTGTGGCCTTGGTTTGGTTCCGTCGCGGTCACTGGTATGGGCGAGTCCACTGGGGCTGTCGTTGGACGGACGTGGTGGTGCCCTCCGGAGGGAGAGCTCACCTACGCCGGCTCCGCGACTAAGCAATTATTATTGTCGTCAGTAGGGTCTTAGTAGGTGGTGTCTGCGTATGTTTGATCAGAACATGCGCCAATGAACACTATCAAAGTGACTCGACAGCAGCGCAGTGTCTCTTCCGGTGGGTTGCTACCTGACGACTTGACATTGACTGCTCCCTGTGGATTGCTGATGCTGGGGCTGCGGCAGAACTGAATGGGCTGTGGCTGTGGACGGAATGAGCGGCGCGGCAGCACTGCCACTGAGGTGACACAGAAAATGGGACAAAAAAAAAAAAAAAAAATTATGCGACCTGTTTACGCACTCTTGGGTCATACAAACGTGGGATTTTGCTCGGATATTTTATTAATCGTATGTTGAAGCTACGTATCATTCCTGTGCGTTCCAGATAACATGATCAGGCTGCCTACAAATGCGTAAGCAAATAGTGTATGTTTTCAGGCACTAACAATGCTCGATTGCGATCCCTGACGTTATTATTGATGGATCTGGGACGCTCGTTAACGCTGAAAGCGTGCTGGTTAGATTATAGCCCAGCTGTCCTGGGCTTGAACCAAGTGCCATGGAGAAACTGACAGGACTGAAAATGGATTGGGTATAAATTAGTGGCTTTGGAAGGATTCACTGGATTAAAAGCGACCATGGCTGAAAACAATGGTTTATACATACCATCGTTCTATTTTTCTGTTCTTTCATTTTTATTAATACAGCAAAAGTTTTGTAATTACAATGTATTGGGTTAGGAGGTGATCAGCTAAATCCATGTTTTTAACGATCAGTTAACTGTTTGTGACAAGCTGCAACAGTTTCTTTGAAAGCACATAAGTGTGGAAACTGAACAAATTGAAGTATTAACAAGGGAATACAGTAGAATTGTAATTATTAACTTGTCATATGTCAAAGAACACAATGAATTAAAAACTGATACTTCAGCTGAACCAGAAATAGACGAGAGACTGCGCTACACTGCACTGTTATCTTATCTTATGCCAGTCTGTAGGCTGATTTTTTTTTTTTTTTGCATTAATTAAATCAAACGAAACTTTCTGAAATGAAATACCTTTTCAGACCAGCATATATCAGATATGTATATAGTGTGTGTGTGTGTGTGTGTGTGTGTGTGTGTGTGTGTGTGTGTGTGTGTGTGTGTGTGTGTGTGTGTGTGTGTGTTCATGTGTTTGTACCCTGTGAGACAGCCCAAAACGTTCCATAAGATGCTGTTTGGCCTGTGCTTCTTCCACGCTATGGTACAGGAACGACGCAAGTTTGGTCCACTGGGCTGGAACATTCCTTATGAGTTTAATGAGTCGGACCTCCGGATCAGCATGCGGCAAATGCTGGTATAACCTGCGTTTATTTAGTCCTTCAGTCAACGCTTTGGATTCTGTCTCCCAAGCATTAATTCGGGGCAATATGCTTACATGCTTGTGAGGGAATCGATTTGAACGGTTTAAAAAATACATGGAATATCTCATTTTTCTTTCTTCCTGTTTTTCAATATCTCTCTCAGTCCCGCTTTGTCTCTCCCACCCGTATCCCCCCCTCCCCCTTCTATCATCCTCGTCCCTTTTCCCTGTTCTCCACCCCCACCACCCATACTCCCTCTTTCTACCCGTCTCACTCAATTAAAATTGCATGATCAGCGAAGGATACTAAAGCACGTTTTGGCAGTCTTTCCTCTTCAAGTGACTATCTGCATGTGTGGTGGTGTTTACGTCAGATCGTGTACACATGATGATGGTTAGGTTAGTGCCATTGTATGCTTGTTGTGTTGATACTAAATATGCCAATCTCACTGAAAATGCTCTCATAGCTGAGGCAGCTAGTGCGACTGCAGTGACAGTAGTCGATGATCTGTTTCTCTGAGTGTTCTTTAGACACTGATCTGAAAGAAAGTAGCGATTTATCATTCCAACGTTTGTCAAAATTATTGACAAGTCACAACACGAAGTCAAATACTGATGATATTGTTATTATGCCAACTGAAATGTTTTTCCTTTTGTCATTGACTTTTGACTTTTTAAATTGGATTTTTTTTTTTTTTTACATTTTTATTTTTTAATCCTTTCTTTCTTGCCTCTTTTTCTCCATCCATTCTTAAAGTGCTTTACACCTATTACCGTTCGAGAAAGATCTCATATATCATGCAGTTCATGATAACTGTTATTGACTGTATCTCACTTTAGATAATGATAATAGTAATGATGATGACGATGATGATGATGATAATGCTGATGATGATGATAATGATGATGATGATGATGATGATGATGATTTCCAGATGTTCCTGAACGACTACGAGGATTTACAGTTGCCTGCCCTGACCTACCTGACGGGGGAGTGTAACTACGGGGGTCGAGTGACGGACGACAAGGACGCCGGCTGCTGCTGTCTCTCCTGGCCATCTTCTACACCAAGGACATCATCACAGACCACAGCTACAAGTCCATGCTCTTTTCTCAGCCCAGTCTCTGTCTGTTCTCTTCCTCATTGATCATGTCACACAAGGCCATATTTCACCACGTTCTGCTCTAATCTTCGCCTGTGTGGTAATCACTTTGTGGTCTTTTGTTGTGTTAAAGTGGTTTGTCTTGGTCTTAATTCCCTATTCTTCGATGTATGCTTTTTCTGTCCTACTTCTGTGAAGAGTCGTTAGGGCACCGCGCTGAAGAATTGTTTACCAGATGATGTTCGCTTGTTGCTTACAAAGCTGAAAGAAAGGTACAAAGCGATAGGCACTGGGCACAATGATTGACTGACTGACTGCTGTAAGCCAGTAGGCCTACTCAGTTAACACGTGCTTGGAAGCAAAGTCCGATCTGTAACCCATCCTAATCAGGGATACATTTTATGTGATTTTCAGTGTGAACGAAGGAAAAGCCCTCCAACTTTTGACAAAGAATCCAAAACATAATTTGAATTTTAAAACGGCCATTTAAAAGAAGAGGGAGGAGTGTGTACGTGCGCTCGCGCGTGCGCACGTGGGGGTGCTGTTGCATTCTTTTTCGAACCCTTGGCGGTCGGAACACCACAGAATTATGGACTGTGGTGTGTCTATCTGACGCCAAGAGCACAGACACAATCAGCCGTGTCTCCCTGATGACTCCGATCCAGCGGACGGACGAAGGCCTCGGAGCAGGCGACACATATAGATCTGTCTTCGGGAGGGATTGCGATAGTTTCTTCATGCAGCTAGTGAAGGGGTTTTCATATTTATGACATACATTTTCCATTTATTTCATCTTCATTTTTTTTTCCCTCTCAATTTCTAATTTTTGCCAAATCATTACTATAATGATGGAAGAATTGTTAACCTGCACTTGTTTTCCCCCACTACTTAATTGTTCAGCATTATATATATATATATATATATATATATATATATACATATATATATATATATATAAAGATATATGTATACACACACACACACACACACACACATATATATATATATATATAGAGAGAGAGAGAGAGAGAGAGAGAGAGAGAGAGAGAGAGAGAGAGTAGGATTGTAAAATCTTTGGTTATTACTTTCATTTTTTGACCAAATACCTTTCTTATCTTTATGTACACAGACGGACATTTGGAAGAAACACAGTACAACTACTATTAGTAAATGTTCGTGTGTAAATAGTGTTAGCAAACAGACACTGCTGAGAGAGAGAGAAAGAGAGAGAGAGAGAGAGAGAGAGAGAGAGAGAATCTGTTCTTATTGGTAGCAGACAAGACAGTGGAGGTGTATACTACTGAGTGATACCCTGCGAGACAGAAGAGTCGGGCGGACGGGTGGGGGAGAGGATAGTTGGGGCGGTTGGAGTAGGACTGGGAAAAGGACTCTGTATAACATCCGCCACCTTTTCGAAAGACCGTCATTATGTTTCTTAGAAGTATATCCCTTTTCTCCTGCTTTACAGTCTCAAGTTTTTTTTGTTTTGTTTTTTTCTGTGCAGACTTGTGTTGTGAAAAAGATAAAAAAAAAAGCCTGGCCTGGCCTGGCTATTATGAACATCGTAAAATTAAAGTAACGGTCGGAAGTAAATTCCTTTGGGTGTAATGGCATTGATCAAGCACCATGAATATACCTTTCTCAACATGGTTGTTCCAATACCATAACTACTTACTGTCTTTGTTACAGAAACAGATTCTCCATCTGGCCTTCTGTTATCGTGAATGAAATAACAATACGCATAACCTGAAATGGACATCCAATCAGCATTTTACGCTGTCATATTGTCTTCAGTCGCATCAGTACTGTGTCTGTCTACCTCTGTACACAGCCAGAACGTTATCTCATATCTGTGGTGGTAATGACCTCGTTATCCTTCACAGGTTTGAATGCATTGTCAGGGCATCATGCTACGCCTCGTTCATGTAGCACATCAACACTGCCCTAGCTGTATCTAATCACAGAAGGTCGTAGCAATACATACCATGGACTGTACAGGAGACGTCCCACCCTGTCTCCTCGATCAGTCATGCGCAACAGGGTAGAGTTAATGAAACCAGTCCAGTCGTGCATGTTGTCAGTCAGGATTAACATTTGGGACGTCCACCTTCCAGTTGAGCTTGTTAGAGGGGTGCCAGGGTACTCCGCCCGTCATTCCTCGCCTTCCCGATCCACCGAAATGCTACGTGATATACAGGCATACGACGTGCAGAACTGAAGTCTGTGGAGAGGTACACACAATAAAGATATATAGAAGTTTTATTAAAGATACGGCGTTTCAATACCGAATTGATTGGCAGCGTCTGACAGTTGCATAGAGACAGGTGCCCAGTTGCCAACATGATAATGTCTGGCTGGCCTGACAAGGTGATTCAGTATCCTAACGTGACATGCCGAGAATCCGTTCAATTTTTTTTTTCTGGAACGAATGCAGAGACAAATAAGGATGTAGAATAACATATACCCTTGTACTGTGAAGTATGGACACGGTTTGACGGATGTTGTCACAGTTTCTTACGAAGATCATGCAGGCGTTCACCTCCCCAAAGTGACATTGTCTGTGTCTACCTTAACATGTACACTATGTCATGTTCCTTGTCACTGGCGACAGATTCTCCTCCAGCGGTCTTTACTACGCCCCTGAGGAGAAGCCTGTGGACGGGTATGTAGAGTACATCCGTACCTTACCCCTGAACCCTAACCCGGAGGTGTTCGGTCTGCACGAGAACGCTGACATCACCAAGGACAAGAAAGAAACCCAGCAGGTCAGCACAACGCGTGCATGCTTTCACTAGAGGCATCACTGGCATATCAGTCTTTCAGTTCCGCTAGTATTTAATCGTCTCAGATCAAAGGTTTAATGATTGTCGTGCAAAATCACTTGTAGCAGAAAAAAGAACACATTTCATCGCATCAAATGACACCGTAAGAACACACATTTCCTCGCATCAAATGATATCGTGCTCAAGAGATGAGAGTTCTAGAACTCTTTCGTATTGCAGAAGGTAGTTGCCTAAAATAAATGTATGTGTGCGTGTGCGTGCAAGTGTGAGTGAGAGTGTGTGTGTGTGTGTGTGTGTGTGTGTGTGTGTGTGTGTGTGTGTGTGTGTGTGTGTGTGCGTATGTGTATGCGAGTGTATATGTTTGCGTGCGCGAGCGCGTACGCGCATGTGTGTGTGTGCGTGCGTGTGTGTGTGTGTGTGTGTGTGTGTGACACGGGCGTGCCTGTGATCCAGCTGTTTGACAGCATCTTGCTGACCCTGCCCCGCCAAGCGGGCGGAAGGGGCAAGTCGTCGGCAGAGGTGATCCAGGACCTGGCTTCGGACATTCAGTCCAAACTGCCCGCCGACTTCGACATGGACGCAGTACGTTTGAGTAGTAATGCATACGGCAGAATGCATTCATGAAAATATGCTTACCAATGATGCGTTGGTCAGCATATTTTTCTATGATAAGCTTACCAATAATGTGTGGTTCAAAATGCATCGTTGTAATTAGCGTACTAATGATACATGGGCAGTATGCATTCTCAACGCCGGCGGAAGTGATGAAATCATGTCCAGTCATCAGAACACAAAAGCTGATTAACGGGAAATCGCCGTGATAATATGATACTGAAACTGATTTTCGTTTTTGAAAATGAATGATTTATTGAAATGTGAAAGTGTGAGAGATGGGAAACTCGTGAACAGACAGGCAGGCAGATTAAGTACAATACTAACGAGAAAACTGACATGAAAAGGACACGAAGTAAAAAAAAAAACAACAACAAGTCCACGTCCATTTATACACCAGAGTTGAATACAGGTCACATCTTGAATAGCCCAGTGGTAGTTTAATAATTTGTTCACTTACGGTTTTGGACTTTCGAAGCCAAACGGTACGAGACAAGAAATGGCGTGCGTAGAATAGCCACTTCCTGTTCAGATGTCGCAGAGTTTTATTTTACCATGCTGGCCGTAAAATGCCAAGTCTTGGAAAGTAAAACGATCCGCCTTATTCAGTCGTGGATTATTGTCATATTTTGAGAAAAACAAATATCTGCACTGACGCAATGTGACCCGGATTAGTGGTTTCTTTCAGAGAAAACAAACCACTGCAACAACAACAGCAAAACACATAAAAGCTTCCAACAACAACAGCAGCAAAACAAGAACGCAATAGCCCAGGCACAATGAAATTAAGCGACAGAAGTGGACATTAATCAGCTTGAACGCCGTACCTTGTGTAAGCACATTTCTAATATTCTTTGCTTTGTCCTTCCCCCTCCTCTCCTCCAACACCCTCCAAATCCTCTCCCTCTCTTCCTCTTTCTGTCTGTCTGTCTGTGTGTGGCTGCCTGCCCTTCCTCACCCCCTCTCCACTTTTTTGTAACCTCCTTCCTTTTTGTTTTTCTGTCCGTGTGTCTCTCTCTAAGACGACAGTGTATGATTTTACGAACTGCAAAATATCGCCTAGTGTACGAGTTGAGGATAGTTTTTCATGTTTTCTTGTCCCAGTTGACCACACACTCTGTGTGTGTGTGTGTGTGTGTGTGTGTGTGTGTGTGTGTGTGTGTGTGTGTGTGTGTGTGTGTGTGTGTGTGCGCGCGCGCGCGCACGCGCGCTTGCACTTTATGCAGGTGATGCACAAATATCCGGTACTGTACGAAGAGTCCATGAATACGGTGCTGCGTCAAGAGCTAATCCGCTTCAATCGCCTCACCCAGGTGGTTCGAACGTCCTTGAAGAACCTGCAGAAAGCCATTAAGGTGAGCATTCATCTTGTGCTTCCAAACAGCAGTGGTACCGCACCTTTTTTTTATTGGATCGTTTAAAAAAAGCTTCTTGAATATCTTGCTGTCATGTTTGCTGTGTCCCCCTCAATGTCATTGCTCTTATAGAGCTTTCCCCGGCAGTCGATACACAGCCACATTCAGGTGCCTTCTTTCACAGTCCCAGACGTGGCAGTGGACGAGCAGTTGTCAATATCAGGTCGCCATAAGGTCACGCACGAGTCGACACACTTGAGCTGCTTCTGAGTCACAAAAACACCACCCACTGACTGTAGTATTGTGGTTAATTACCAGCTGAATCGCATGGAGACAGGGTACCTTAGCGTCCCAGCTGGAGGGAGACCACTGTTACATCCCTCCAACGATGATGCTCGCAAAAGCTGTGTGACCGATATGTAGACCGAGTACAACTTGCCATAATTAGGAGTGGTATTCATACTGAGGTCACCTTGAAAGCAGAGTATCAAGAGTCTACAGAATTTGAGGTTTCTTTTCTTTATGAGGATAATAATGATGATAGTCGACGGATAATAAGAGCTGTGGTTTGCACAGTTAGGTTTTTTTGAGTATGTATGAACTAATGCGTGTACGTTTTCCCCGTGTGTGTGTGTGTGTGTGTGTGTGTGTGTGTGTGTGTGTGTGTGTGTGTGTGTGAGCCTGAGTATGTAGTCAGTATTCAAGATATCTGCGCTTTCTTCTATCATCATTCAGTCGGTCGTCTTTGGTGGCATTTCGTTCATTGCAGCTCTAACGCGCCATTTGAGAGCACTTTTTCAAAACAATAATTCATTGTGATGATGACGAGGACAATAGTGTTAGTAATAATGATCTTGATGGTAGAATTGATGGTTCTTATCATAATAGTGAAAGTAATAATGATCTTGATGGTAGAATTGATGGTTCTTATCATAATAGTGTTAGTAATAATGATCTTGATGGTAGAATTGATGGTTCTTATCATAATAGTGTTGTAATAATGATCTTGATGGTAGAATTGATGGTGGTGACCATGACGGCGAGAATGATACTGATAGCAGTGGTAAATGCTAATAGTAATGGTGCCGACGATAACGACAGTTATAATGATGATGGTAGGGACGAGGACGAAGATGACATTGATATTGATCGTGATGATGAAGGGGTTTGGTGGTGATGAGCGCGGAACTGGAGGAGGTGTTCAACTCCATGCTGGTGGGCAAGGTGCCGGCAGTGTGGGCCGCCAAGTCCTACCCCTCGCTCAAACCCATGGGGTCTTACATCGCTGATCTGATCGTCAGGTGACCGTGGACCTTTCGCTCTGTCTTACATCTTGCTGATGTACTACCATGCAAACTCACATCATGTCTCTTTTGTTTCCAGGTCTGCCCAGCTTCTTTCCAATCGGTTTCAGGTTTTTGTTCATTTTACATCTGTCATTATCGTGTTAAGACCTTCTCTCTTTATATCTTTTCACGTACATTGTTTCCTCTATTAATGGAGAGAGAGGTTATTGCCAAAGACTTGTTGATGATGTTGTTCCGCTGTGCATTACTTTCTTTCTTTCTTTTCGTGTTGCACTTGAACTTTCTCGAGCTGCTTCTTTGGACTCTTACACCCGGAACTGAATGTAAAAGAATATGAAAGTGCTTATGTACCAACATTTTGTTAAATCTTGCCTGGAATTCACTCTCTCTGTCACTGCCTGTCTGTCTGTCTGTCTGTCTCTCGCTGCCTGTCTGCCTCTGCGTAGATGTATTTGTGTTTATGTTTACTTTAATGGCTGCTTGTCTGTTCACACACACACACAGACACACACACACACACACACACACACACACACACACACACACACACACACACACACACACACACACATTTGTCTGAATCACTTTTAGTGGAAGGACGTTAAACTGAAGAACAACATGTGTGTGTGTGCGCGCGTCATCGATCTAACAGTTACACGAGGGCCTAATCTACGAATGACATAATGCGATCGAACGTTATGTATAATGGATATTTTGTTATTGTTATTTAGTACACGCTTTCACACACGGTTTAAGATCTTGTCCACAGGATTTGGAGGGGGTTGAAGTGTGCAAATACACTGATCTCAGGGAAAAAATCTTCTATGTAGTCGGCTGAAACAGGCATTGATCCAGCACCCATGAACCAAGAAAATAACATTTTATCCTATTGTCCAGCCAGACCCGGTGAGGGTGTCAAATCTGTTTAGAGTTCAGACTGCGTGTCAGTGGAAGATGGTGTGTGTAGAACAAGGGCTTGGCCTGGAAACACTGTTGATCTGTCCACAGGCTTAAATTTTTCCAGGACTGGATTGACAACGGGCCGCCAACCACATTCTGGCTGTCTGGATTCTACTTCACTCAGTCCTTTTTGACAGGTTAGTTCTTGGCTTGCATTCTGCCTGAGCTGGATTGAGTAGTTCACCTGCTTTGACTTTGCTTCACTTCAATGGTTTGTTTGTTCGACCTGGGCTTTGTTTCATACAGAGCACCCACTATTATTCTTATTATTATCATGATAATGATAACAACAACAACAACAATAATAACGATAATGATAATGATTATTATCATTATTTTTTTGGTGTGCTTCACGGTTACTATACCTCACCTAGCTTTCGTACAGACCGATGCTGGGTTCACTTTTGGTTTGCTGCGTTTTAGAAGAACATAGCATCACTTTTGTTAGCTTTGAACTTACAGGTCAATACTGTTTTGGCATTTCGGTACGCTGTACTTCTTCATCTAAACGAAAGAGATGATGAAGTTGTAGCCCGCCATCAGGGAAGAAGTCTTGCTGTTCATCCTGTGCCTTGGTTACGCGCTGCATTCAGCTGACCATGGCCGTTGCATGCAGTCAGATCTTCAGTAGATACTGGTGCCTGAAACAAAGCCTCTTCGTTGCCTGGCAAAGTTACTTTGGTGTTTGGAGCAACGTCGGTGTGGGTGACCGGAACAGAGCCACCCTGGTGCCTGAAACCAAGCGACTTTAGTGCCCGGCACGAAGCCACCGTTGTGTCTGAAGCATGGCCACTTTGGTGCAAAGCCAATTTGATGCAAGGAGCAAAGCCATTGTGACATTAAAGCCGAACTGATGGCTTGAATCTGGTAGCTGGAACGAAGCCACTCTTGTACATGAAATCACTTTGGTCGGAACAAAACTACTCTAGAGCATGAAACAAATCCATTCTGGTGCTTGAGACACTTCTGGCGTTTAGACACAAATTCGCTCTGGTAAGTCGAACAAGTCTAGGCAAATGTTGAATCCAGAATAAATAGTCATTCAAAATCCTCACTATCAATATATACATTTCACATAAAACTAAATTGAACATCACTGCTATGATGTATGGCTATGGTAGTGCTAATGAATATGGATAATATTGTGCTGGGATATGTTGATATCATCTTCACCTGCACCTATCCCTTGACATCTTCTGTTGTCGTTGGGGCACTCCTGATGTTGATGTGGGCCAGCGCAATATAATCCACATTCAGTACCATAACCATCGCCATATTCGTGTAGTCCCGCTCTACATACAGCTTACCGAACATCACTGAGATAATACATCTATCTATCTATCTGTCTATCTATCTATATTGCGTGTGCGTGCGTGCGTTCGTTTATGCCCATTGCAGGGGTGTCTCAGAACTTTGCGCGGCGATACAGCATCCCCATCGATCTGGTGGGCTTTGAGTTTTCAGTGATGAGCGCAGAGCGAGAGATGGAGAAAAAGCCAGAGGATGGCGCTTACGTTTATGTGAGAGCGCTTGTCATTTTTGTTTGGGCCTGTCTTTCTGTAGTCAGTCTTTTCTTCGTCTCAGATGTTGTTCTCTGTCCGGTTACATTTTGAGTTCGTGTATCTGGTCATTATCTTGTCTTCTGTTCTTTGTAGACTGCTCCTTTCTTATCTTCTGCATATTCACTTTCTATATGTACCCATCGTTGTTCTTATCCTACACTTTCGCATCCTGCTGTAATCGGTTTTTAGTTAAGTCAGCTGTTTGCGTTTTTTGTCTAGAATAAGGCATTAGACCAACACGTATCATTGTCTGTCCATCAGTATGTCACGTTACCTCTTTTCCTGTGCCAAGTCACTTAAGTGTGTGGCAAGGATTATGCGTTTAAGTCTTTGGTAATTTGTACGTCTCCGTGTTGGGCCACACCCTGGGTTTTTACATTTCTGTTGCACCAATCTGTTTTGTGCCCTTGTGTATCTGTCCACCTTTTCATGGGTCAGACCCGTATCTGTAAGTTTCTTGAGTGAGAGGATTCCCCATCATCAAGCTTAAAACTGCGAGGAGCTGACCACTTGTGACGAAATTAAATTAGGGTTTTAGCATTAGAACCATGAGGCTTTTGCAAATCTTTACGCGCTTTGTAATCACGTCAAACCAGGAGACTTGACAGATTTGGGATACTGTGAGTTTCTGGACAGTCAGTCGGGAGTTTGAAGCCTTGCTGAGAGGCTGAAATTTCACCGTGGGAGCGAGCTAGTTACCGGAGACGCCATATATCCCTGAACACTTTTGTTGTTGTAGACAAGACCGTCTGTGTGGGCATGACCTATCGTCGTGGTATGTAACAACTCCTATGCCAGCACGACCAGAAGGCTGTGTTGTATTTTTCCGACAGCTGCGGCTGGGATATGAAGTGGCCGACTTACTTTCTTCATAAACGGTTGAGATGAGTCTAACAGAATAGGACTTTTCTGCCCCAACCGGCTCCTACCCAGAGTTGAGTTTGCTGCGGACTCAGTGGGAAGACTGGGACCACACAGTCGAGTTTCATCCACTTAATGGATGCGATTCTGAGAGTGTTGCTCAAATTTCCTGACCAACACTGTAGGTGCCTGTATCTCGGGCCAGGTTGACGTCGGGGTATATTATGAAAGGAAGCGTAGAGTACAGCCTGTGTCATGTAGTCTCTCAGACCGAAATGGAAATCCGTAGCATCATCTAATCACCCTCATTCTCATCGATCAGCATTAAAAATAATGTCTCAAGTTCTGTGGCCCTTCATTGTCTGCTCTCATGTTGACCTCAGTTTCAATGTCCTCTCCACGTCTTTGGCCTTGGTTTGGTTCCGTCGGGGTCGGCGATCGGCGAGTCCATGGGGCTGTCGGACGGATGGTCGTGGTGGCGCCCTCCGGAGGGAGAGCTCACTCACGCCGGCTCCGCGACTAAGCAATTATTGTCGTCAGTAAGGGGCTTAGTAGGTGATGTCCTGCGTATGTTAGATCAGAACAGACGCCACTGAACACCACCGAAGTGACTCGGCAGCAGTGCAGTGTCTCCTCCGGTGGGTTGCCTCTTGACGACTTGACATTGACTGCTCCCAGTGGATTGCCGCTGCCGAGGGCTGCGGCGGGGCCGACCGGGCTGTGGCTGTGGACGGGGTGTCGGAATGAGCGGCGTGGGTGCACTGCCTCTGAAGTGGAGCAGAGGTTGGGACAGAAAAAAAAGGGAATTTTAAGGAGATATTCATTTTAAGTTTCGTGTTTTTTGTTCTTAAAGTGCTAAGGCAGTTCTGACTTTCTTGACGAGTCGGTCACTGACTCTTGCTGGAATTATACATTAATTTGAACGTCAACCGCATCTTGAGTTCAGTCAATGGATAAAAAAAAAAGACAAACATGTTCGGAACATTTGTCTTTTCTATTGTTAGTGATGTGGAAGGGTATGACGTTGTTGTTTAACCTGATCGTATTGCCATACTATTTACCCTCCGGTGTTCGCACTGTATTGCGCGTTGTGACGGTGTTTTGTTGCTAGCTCGTTTGTTTACTTGAAAACAAGACAGAAACGACGTCCTTCTTTTTAGTTCAAAAACATGAGAACTGAGTGCAAACGTTTATGTTTTGACAAAAGTCATTTACTTTGAATTGATCAAGCCGGCCTTCAGTCTTTAAGGCTCGGTAGGTTCGTTCGGAAAAAAAAAAGTCATGTGAAACATGTTGTAACATTGATATTATGCATATTTGATTAAATGGGGAATGTAATTTGTTTGAACTTTTATGCTCTCTCTCTGTAGGATGCGTTGATTATGTGTAATGTTGTGTTTGCATGGTATTGTTTTAGTAATGATGCAATACAAGTACTACAGAGTGTTTGCAGTGTGCAGTAGTCACAGTCCGTTATATGTTTTTCATGTCCATTTCCTCCTATAATGCATATGCCTGTCATGTCCATTTTCCATAATGAATGATGCTTAAAGTTTGCGAGATCTATACGCTCCGCTGTATGTTGTTTAACACTCGATGATGGATGAAGTAGCATTTAAAGGATACTTCACGTGATGTCGATATGCTAGATTGTGTCGTTCATATGATGTACGAACCTGATGCTAACACGCACGACGATGGTGTGAATGATTGATATGTGTATGTCATAATTGTGAACTATGATAGGATATTGCTAATGACGATATGTGTGTTTGTGTGTGTGCGTGCGTGAGTGTGGTGTGGTGTCTGTGTGTCTGTGTGTGTGTGTGTGTGTGTGTGTGTGTGTGTGTGTGTGTGTGTGTGCGAGCGTGCGCGCATGCAGGACGGAACAGCAGATAGGGCATGGGAAAGGGAGGAAGAGGGGAAGGGAGCAACCGCGCGTGAATATGGTCAGAGCGATTCATTTAACACACAATGTGTGCGTCACACTTACATTCGTTTGCTACTAATATGAACTTTGCGAATTTAGCATACACGCTTTCTGCGTTTGTTAAATGAATCATTTTTTTTAAATGGATATGTGTGTAACCACATTGTAATTGTTTTTTTTTTTTGTCTGAGATAATAAAGTTGATTGGAATTGATTTGCATGACACCGACGCACTCGCGGTCATGTGACTCATTTTCAGGGCTTATTCATGGAGGGCGCCCGCTGGGACCGTACTACCATGTTGCTGGCAGAATCGCTGCCCAAGATCCTGTTTGAAACCATTCCTTTGGTATCCTTTTTCTCAGTAACTGCAGCACTGCAGTGCAGGGGCAAATCACTTCGGCCAGGGGAAGAGGACCTGTTTCCTTCGTAGGTGAATACAGGGCTACAAGAACATGTACATTCGCACACAAGGATTGTGATAAGAATGAAAGAAAAGTGGGAGTAAGGGTTGTCATGGGAATAGCAGAACTTAATTCGTGATGGGTGAGGTGTGTGTGTGTGTGTGTGTGTGTGTGTGTGTGTGTGTGTGTGTGTGTGTGTGAGGGGAGGGGGGGGGGGTAGCAGGGCGAGGCAGAGAGGATGGGGATAGGGGAGCTGGGATTGTGGGAGAGGGATTGCTATTAGCCTTAACATTGTGTGCAACATCGACCGGGCCAGGCTGTTTCCTTTTCCAGTTTCATTGTGTAATTATTGATTTATCTATTTTTATTTGTGTAATTATTAGATCATCCATTTTTTTGCCCTTCGTTTTTTCTGGAAATATATTAGGGCGCTTTGATTTTTATCCCATTTTGTTTTGAATAAAGACGGAGCCTCCTGCTGTCTCTCGCATTTAATGACAGTTCTTTGTCGGGTTCCAGTTCTAACAGAAACTCTGTTCCATTGGAGAACAAACTTGACATTTATTGTTGAGTCTTCACCAGTTACCTTCGCTCTTCGTAACTGTATTGTTTTGCTCATTTAACATTTAATTCACTGCATTGACTGTCATGAAATTTTCTGTCTCAACCTTTTATGTCCCTGTGTAGTCGGTTGGTCTCGATGTAGTAAACAAAAATAAGTCTCTATCTATGGAGATAATTGTAATGCTGATTTAACATAAGCCTATATGACCGCGCCTCATATTTGTCGATTTTTTTTTCTGAAATGAAGAGCAGCTTCAGTGACCCGTCAGCTGTGGCGCTTTTCTCATTGTGCCAGTTTAGATATTTATAAATGTCCTGATTCTTGTGAATAAACTAACAGTAAGCGTTCCTCATTCTTAGGCCAACAAATTGTTACAAACAACCCCGAAAAGCCTTGTTTTCTTCATGGTCATTGTGATCAGTGAAAATGACTTTCCATTCAGTTTTACTTTAAAAAAAAAAAAAAAAAAAAAAAAACGTTTTCCAATTGATATTTAACATTGTTCTTGTCTGTTTGTTCGAACAAGGCAACGAGTTCTGCCAATTGTATCCATTTCAAATTCTAGATATTCCAAACCTTTGCAAGACTGCTGACCGACGGATTTTGGATGTTTTTAATCACCATCGTCAAGCAGATTCGAGCATGTACACCTGTAAAACGACCTGAAAATTAAACGAAGATGTCTTAATGTTTCCATTCCCGTTTGTTTTCATAAGGCTGGAAGTCGTGAAGTGTTCGTAACTACTAGTTCATTGACAGACCATCCGTGTCGATTCAGCGGATCGACGTGCACGCGTGTTTCAGTTTGGGATGTCTAGGGGAAAACAAGCGATGCAGAGTGCGTCCGTTAAACGTCTGTCAACGCAGAAGCCCCACTGTTTAATACTGATGCCACTGGTGGTGTAAAATAATTACGGATCACCATAGAACATCTTGTTATTTTTCATGTACAATTTTCAGACTTTGTGCAGCTCTGAACACAGTTCTGACCATTCAGTTCGACAAATTTGCCCATCTTTGAGCTAGAATGGTGAAATTCAACTTTGTCCTATGTTTGAACGATGCTTTCCACAAATCTGTTTTTGGGGAGTGATCTAACTGGTCTGTCGCAATGCTTGTCAAAATGGCCAAAACTGACAACATTGTTCGTGGCGAAAAGACCGAGAAAAACTTCATTTGTTGTCCAGCATTGTCAACCAGAAAATGTGGAGGCACCTACTGGTAAGATACAGTATTTGTTACGCTCCTTCAGTAGTTCATTACTTCAGTTCATGTAATTAGTCTGTCGAAATAGTGATCGATTAATGGCATGCAGAATTCCAGTCGAAAAGGAGCGAGCTTGCAGGTTCCCGTCAAATAATTTAATTGAATTCCACTAGGGATTGAAACTGAGGAGTGATTACTTGTGTATTCTTACTTAGCTGCTTATACAAACTTTAAGGTAGGAAAAAAAAGAAAGGTAGGGTCGCATTAGTCTATAAATCGGCGTTTTCTTTGTCATGTGACATTGTAGATATTGAAGCAGACGGCATGGTCGTCTGCAAACTCTGCTTTCTTACGGCTATGAAAGCAAGGTGCTCGCTTTACTTTGATAACCACGGAATGGATTACTTAGGCCAAAAAAAGGTCATGTGTGCTAAAGAGGCGCAGGAGATGACATAAGTTTGGAGTGTGTATATTTTGTTGGTGCTATTTTACGATAGCTATGTCGTGAGATAAAAAAGAAATATTTTCTTTGGCACCGCTTTGAAAGAGCTACTTCCCACAGCTTGTATGACACAGAAACAGTTGAAACGCAAATCCTATTGAAATTTTATGAAAATATCTAGTATACTCGTAACAAAGATCGCTTTATCAGTAAATATAGTTTATATGAATATCTTAGTTAAGATTGCTCATGTTTCTTAGACACTTTTGAAGTATTTAAAAATGAGATTTATGTTTAGTGGATATTCATTGCACTGGGGTGGAGTTAAATATAAAATGCTTCCAAATGTGTAACTTCCGGATTGGGTGGAATGTGCACTGGCAACAACAAATATAAAAAAGTACCATATGCATTTGATTTTGTTTGCATAGTTTGATGTGAAAGTATTTAAGCATTTCTTTATCTTCTTGTCTTAGATATTGCGTGTGTGTGCTTGCGCGTGCACGCATGCGCGCCCTCGTATGCAGACTAGTCCATATACGCTACATCACATCCGGTAAGTTTCAAGACCACACTAAGCGTGATTTAAAGCTGATGGATAAATGAATCAATGACTAAGTATTTTCCTTCCCCCCCCCCCCCCCCTCTCTCTCTCTCTCCCTCTTATTCTGTAAAGATGTATTTCCAAGAGAAATATCCTCAATTGTTATACCATCACAAAAAGTTGAAAACATATACTCCATTGGAAAAGGCAGATCAATATTTGTCGCCGATTTGATAACTATTATTATGGCATTGTCACATTCGATTGACTTGCCACAATCAATATTTAAAGTAGTTATTTGTGTGGATTCAATGTCTGTTCTGCAAACCATAAAATTTCCAAATACCGTTTCGAACAGCTTTCTTGTAAATGAAATATGTCATCTTATCATGTCTTGATATGTAAAGGAACTAATGTCTCCTTCTGTTGGATTCCATCGCATGGTGGTATTTGGGGTAATGAGCTAGCTGATGCATGTGCAAAGAGAGGAGCCAGATATGAAAAGTGCGCCACGGTATTGAGTATATCCTTTTCTTTACCTGAAGTCAATCATTTATTAAAGCAAACCGTCTGGTGCCGATTCAGAAAAACACTACAAAATTATGTTGCTTAGTGTGGCTGATAAAAAACACTTATTTAATTAATAATGAACATGTAAACAGCATTCCTCATTTAAAAGTGAAAAAATATGTACCTGTACAGAAATTTCATTTCAGTACTTTTATAAATTAAAACTTGATGCCTTAAAAACTAAATATACAAACGAAGCAAGATGTATTTGTGGAGAACGGAGAATAACCAGCAAGCATCTACTATTTGACTGTTTACCTCTTCAAGCTCACTTACCACCATTATCAGGCATGTCATTGTGTGATGTCTTTTCAGATCAAAAGCTTGCCTTCAATGTTGTTTTCTCTTTAATCTGTAGTCCAGTTAAGCATTTACTTTAAGATTGTTTGCAGGTGTATTGTAGGGATGCTTAGAGGGACATATATATGCACATAGATAACAATATTATGCGTACACTTACATAGTCACAGACATTTATGCATCTCTCTCTCTCTCTCTCTCTCTCTCTCTCTCTCTCTCTCTCTCTCTCTCTCTCTCTCTCTCTCTCTTCGTCTAATATCACATATGTGAAAAGAAAAGACGTAAAACTGAAGTACTACTACTACTACACATGCGCACGCGTGCGCTGATACCTCTTCAGTTTGAAGTGGTACACTTCTCACGACCCAGAAGTTAATCTTGACAAGAAGAATGAGGAACTCGAAATAGTAAGATCGTTTGTCTCCCTGTGAAGATTAAACCATGCATCGCATGTAGTATATACATGATTGTGTGGATGGGAAAGCTGAGAAATCACTATGGAAGTGCATATAACTCAGGCATTTTAATGCTAAACCTTCATATAGATGGCTTCTCAGTGTGTCATACGGGGAAAGAAGACAAAAGACTGTGTCATACAACAACTCAATCAGCACATGGGGGATAAGATGTGCGTTTGTACCATAAT
The DNA here is from genome assembly GCA_016801955.1 of Conus betulinus. NCBI lineage: Eukaryota > Metazoa > Mollusca > Gastropoda > Neogastropoda > Conidae > Conus > Conus betulinus. The sequence goes on from JADBJO010004701.1 coordinate 77,321, forward strand.
CTTATAGTACAAACATGGTGCCATTATGGAGACATATTGTCTAGAATCAACAAAGAACAATAAGGAGTAAGCATGACAGAGTTTTTCTAACCTGGGCCATACGTGTTTTTGTCCACAGCTGAAGACCTGTAACATGGACTCTGTGGCTCAACAATGACAGGAGCAACTGTCTGGCGGGGGCAGGAGGCGTTAGGAGGGTCCGGGCCACTCATGAGTCAATGACCCCCAAATCACCAAGTAAAATTTCTTTCATAGTAAAAAAAAAAAAAAACTGACATATGTAATGTTCAGCAGCTCAACAAGGTCTTGTTATAATCAGTAAGCATAAGTGGATGCATTGTCTCCCTTGCTACTTAAAAAAGTAAATTTGTTGTAAGCGCAATGGATTAAAATTAAAGTGACATGATCAAAAAGATAATGACTTCTTGAACATTTTGATATACGAAACATGTCTGTGGAGTTAAAGTGCAATTATGATTTTTTTTCCTTTTTCGGATGTGCGATTTTCACTTTTTTCTTCATTTTTTTTTTATTCAAGTTATACTTTAAAGAAAGGTTCGTGCAACCTGAACAAAAAATTAACGTGTTATACATACCATGTTAAGTAGATTAAAATGAAAAGAAGTGAATAAAGGCAAATTTCTCAAAACAAAAACAAAACGTTGTGTCAGTTTACTCTGGTACTAAGCTCTGTTCAGACATGAAATTGTCTTTGGTCAGTGTGGAAAAAAATAAGATCACTTTGAGTACCTGCTAATTCTCTTCATGTTACACACACTCATACACAGCCATATAGCCCCCCCCCTCCACACACAAACACACACACACATATCAGGATATGCATCATTTCAATCCTGGGGTAGTTGAGAGATGGAAAGGGAAGTAGAGAAAAAAAAGAGTTCATATGTTTTCCTTCGGAAGGTACTTTCAACTTTTTCTTTCCCGGAAAGTGCGTTTGATTTTACTCCCCCCCCCCCCCCCCCCCCCCTTTTTTTTTTTTTTTTTTTTTAGTTATTCGGAAGTAATGAGGGAACATGGGGCTGGAACTAGGGGGTAGGTTAGGTCCAATACCCCCACGAAATTCGTCCCTGCGCCAGTGTTTTGTTCTTTAACGAGGGAACCAGATCTGGCTGAAGCCGAACCGGCGGTCGGATTTCCAAGACGTCCCGCACTACCTGTGCCGGTGTACAAGACGTCGGCCCGGCGCGGCGTGCTGTCCACCACCGGTCACTCCACCAACTTCGTCCTCATGATCAAGCTGCCCTCCAGCCACCCCCAGTCCCACTGGATCAACAGGGGGGTCGCCGCTCTCTGCCAGCTCGACGACTGAGTCGATCGTCCCCCATCTTCAAGTCTGTCCTCTTACCCTTTCCTTACTTCCCTTCTACACCCCTTCGCTGCTCTCTCTTCTTCATCTCAACTTAAAAAAAAAATCATTGTCTCTCCATGAAAGAAAAAAAAAAGGGATTAGATATTGGCTATGTCTGTCGACGTGCCACATAAACAATGGAAACATCACCGGAGGCGCTCAAACTCAAATGAAAAAAATTCATGTGAAACATATCCACTTCCTTCTGCGTACCAACAGAAATCTGATTATGATTTATTTCGTGATTTTCCAGTGTGTGTTTGTCTGTACCAGTTTCTTTATAACAGACCACCCTGTCAATTTACCAGCACAGGAGTCGTTCGTTCCAGACAGATGAGGGGTCACTGATATCAATGCCCAAGTTTTTCTTTCACGTTTTTCTCCTATATCTGTATTGATATTAGTGTTGCAGTTTGTTACTGTTGTGAATATCCTTTTGTGGTCACTCGTACCAAAATCGCACACTTATTCTTTCCCGTATTTCTCCCGTGTTTGTGTAAATATATTAATGTTGCAGTTGTTGTCAGTGTGTTAAAATGATTGCCTAGCAGTAGGTTCTCGTCCTGCAGACTGACTTGGAGAGTCGCACTGTGTCTTCTCTCTGCTTTTGTTGAATACTTCTTCCATATACCACTCCCTTATTACTGATGAACATCCCACAACCGTTCTGTTTGGTAGCACGTATTTTTTCCATTCCAGTGTGTTTCTTTTTTCTCTCACTTCTGCTATCCACCATGGCCTATATGCCATATTTCATACTTGTGTCCGCTTATATTGTTCGTTTCACTCTTATTTGCGGCTTTAGAATCATTTTGAGAAGTTTTTTTCATAATATGTTTATTATCAAGATATAAGTGTGTATACAACTGATATATATCCTAAATTGAAGTCAACTACACTGAGAATGAGAGAGAGAGAGAGAGAGAGAGAGTGTGTGTGTGTGTGTGTGTGTGTGTGTGTGTGTGTGTGTGTGTGTGTGTGTGTGTGTGTGTGATATTTGCAGGGATTATCCATTTTTGTTTTGTAAAATAAAAAAAACAACAAAAAACTGTAGTCCCTTGTTTCCGTCATCAGAACGCGAGAAAGTATCTGCAGCAGTCTATTAAAGTTCCAAGGGCGCGATATTGTTGCAGGCTGAAGATATTCCTTTACCTCAGATTTCGTATACATGGCACGGGCATGGTATTTAAACACTACCGCCACGATTAAAGTGTGGGGAAAAAAACAAACTGTATGAATCCATCAACAACACGTAACTCCACCTGCATGACACCGATACCAGAACCACACTTCATCTGATTGCTTGATTTAACCCAGGTGTTGTTTCTCATGAAGCAATCAGATGAAGCATTGCTTTGTATTCGGGTATAAAGAATGACATATTTTGGACTTATTTATCATTGTTTGTACTAGGAACAGTTTGTTACATGGTATTGTTTGTATTAATTTTTCCAGAGTTTAAAAATCAGCTAGGATATTTCCCTTTGTCCAGTAGTGATATGTGCTTGACTTTCCGGCCTGTGTTGGTACAGGTCAGGTTGGAGGCTCTATTCTTCACCGTATAGTTGTGCTGCTTATGGTGTATATATTCTTCCTTTCAGCAATGATCTTCGACATGCGACAGCTGACCTGTTCTGTCAAAGGTTTCCACTGACCCAGAGCGGCCTCACCTGCTGATCTCCTGGCTTCTTTCAGAATGTTCTACCACTCAGTTGAATCGAGGGCGGTCTCTGGTGGGACATGAAAACAGTTCTGGATGGAGACTTTGAACCTTTCTTGAACATAAGTGGATTTTAACAGGGTGTCTCCTAACTTTATGGGGTAGTTTGGACTTTTTCTTTAGCCCTTTTCATTTCAACGAGAGCTTGACTGTAGTAAGCTAATGATCGCTACCCCATACCTGTTCCTCTGTAATAGCTCACATCTTGAATGCAGGCGGTTCTCGAAGCTGGACTAGGGCAAAGAGGTCGATGTGGGATTTTTGTTTTATGACTGATATGGTTGCCTGTCCAAATCACCAGGTAGTGTACAGCTGCAGGTCACACACGGTACTACCCATGCGCAGGGATATCATCAGGTCATTAATAATGACTTGCATTTGTATGTAGGAATTCGCATTGTTACATTTCGTTGCTAAAAACAGAAACCATATAGTATCGATTTAGATGTGGGCAAACGAAGAAATGATATGTAAGCTGATAAAATGGGTCTTGTTATTGCTCTTTCATGGAAACGACAATCGTGATTTGGAACTGATTCTCGTTCACATAACTAATAAAGCGCGTAATTTTCGTCGAAAGTAAAGTAATGAAACAGCAGAACACAGCCATATTCGCATAGCTGCGAACTGACACACCACTTGCACATTTTTAACAAAGATTGGCGCTTTTTCACCATGAAACTTTTGTGTATCTTTGTAAAACATTTTCTTATATAGGTACCTCCCTTTTTAAGACGGCTGTTAAATGTCCCTTCAAAACAGATGTGTGTGCAGCAGGCTTGGAACATCAAAACTTAGAACGACCAAGAAATCGAGTGAGGCACGTATGTTAATACAGAAATACATGTACAAACGAGTCACAAGACAAAACACGACGCGTTTCAACCTCTAGGTCTTCTTCAGGCAAGACACAAACAAATAGGACAATGAAAATGAACGAGTTTGTCACTTAGCTTTGAGCTCTTCAGCGCAAGGTAGGCGTTGAATCGGTGAACCCAAAGTTTCCTTTTTCACTTTCGATGACATGTCTCAACAGTGTTTTGATATCGGTCTAATTAGAACCGCAGACACAGGAATGTAGTGATTTTGCTTGTATCTGCAATTGTTTTGTTCTTCCCCTTTTAGTGATTTACATCACCTATTTCATAAAACATACAAACGCTAATCGTATCTATTTCAAAGTTGTCAGTGCTCACAATAATAGTGACGCCAAAAACACGGTTGAAAAATTTCGCATCCGTATGTATTAAACAAGCATTCTTTACTAACACATAACGATGGATTGGCAACGTATATGCCATTTTGAAGAAATAAAAGTCTTCTATAGCACACAAAAATAGGTTCCGATCCAGACACGGTGATTGGTTCACATGCCCCACAAGTTTACCCATAAAGTTGGTATAACTTGTAAGGGGTATGATCACTTCACAAAACTGTAGACATATGGCCATCCAAGACTACAGAAGTGTCAGTCTTCTTTGTGAAGTAGCATTTGAACTCGGCTTCGCTCGTAACTCTACACACCACTCAACCATCCGACCCCTGACCTCCTCCCCTTCCTCACCTATCCATTCTATTCGTCTCTGTCTTCCATTCCCGAAATTAAAGTAGCAGCATTGATTCCTGTATTACCACGTCCTCAGACTCTCCCATCTCCCCCCACCTACCCTCAATAATCAGCCACCACCTGCAGACTTTTACGCTCAACCCTCGTTCTGTCTGTCTTCCCCCCTGTCTCTCGCTGGACAGGCATGACATCCCTCCCCCTTCCATCTTGGAATCTTTATTTCACACAGATAAAGGGGAAAACACACACACACACACACACACACACACACACACACACACACATATATATATATATATATACATACATATATCATATATATATATACATATGTGTGTGTGTGTGTGTGTGTGTGTGTGTGTGTGTGTGTGTGTGTGTGTGTGTGTTTCGGCACAATAAATGAAGAGCACATAGAGATAAACGGTGAGATATGACCAGCCACTGTAGTTAAGTGGTATGCAGATTTCCAGCTTGGAGATCACGGGTTCGATTCCCATCAGTGACGTTTATTTGTGGATTTTTTCTCCCCGATCGACTCTGCCCAGAGCTGATTTTGTTATGAACTCAGTTAGGAAGACTGTGACCACACAGTCGAGTCTCATTCACTTAAGAGATGAGTCTTTGAAGGTATGGCTCAAACTTCCTGACCAACACTGCTGGTGTCTGTATCTCTCTCGGGCCTGGTTAAAGCGGAGATATATCAAAGGTACGGAAGAGTACAGTCCTGTCATGCAGTCTCCGACCAGAATGGAAATCCACAGCATCATCTCATTATCTTCATCTTCATCGACCAGCATGAATAAAACATGTCTAATTCCGTGGCCGTTTATGCCCTGCTCACATGCGAAACTCAGTTTTGATTTCCTCTCCACGTCTGTACCCTTGGTGAGCTTGTGTCGGGGCCACCGGTATCGGCAAATTCATGGGGACTGTCGTTGGACGGACGTTGTAGACCTTTTGAAAGAACTCATTCACGCTAGGTCTGCAACCGAGCAATAACTGTTGTCAGTAGGGCATACTACTTGGTGTCAGAACAGGCAACACTGAGAACCACCACTCAGCAGCCTCGGCATTGTCTCCTCAAGTGGGTTTCCTCACGACGACGGACGTTGACTGCTCCCTATGGACAGCCGTTGCCTGGGCCTGTGACTGATCAAGTCGCTCATTGGCTGTGGATGGGGGGAGCCGGAATGAGCGGCGTAGGTGCAATGCCTCTGAGGTGAAATGAAAGTTAAAACAGAAAATAAAGATATGATGCATCGGGCACAAACTGTATGATGAAAAACTTCTCTGATGGATTGTACTGCAGTGTGGGGCGGTAGAATTGTCTTCTCTTCATCAACAGAGAAAGAACGGCCGGTAGCTCCTCAGACCAACTCACCCCCGACCCCATCCCTATTGCAACTCACCATCCGCAGCCTATCCATATAACGGTGGGAGTATCGCAAATTAATAATGTAAAAAAAAGCGCTGATATCACACACACACACATCAACACACAGACACACACACACACACACACGTGCGCGCGCGCGAATGCGTTTACACGTGTACACACACCCACAACCACACAGACAGAGAGAGAGAGATGATAAACAGTAGGATATGATGCACCGGCACACAAAGGGAAAGGAAAAACCACATGGATAAATAGTACTGAGGTTTGGAGCAGCAGAGATGTCTTCTCTCTTGTTTTTCAACAGGGAAAGAACAGCTGCTGCTATAACATCTCTGTCCCACTCAGCCCCGTACCCAACGTACCCAACCCCCCCCCCCCCCCCCCCCCCCCCCCCCCCATTCTTCTTCGTCCTATTCCCGTAGTGGCAGAGAGAGAGAGAGAGAGCATTACGAAAGGTAGCAATTTAGAACTTCAGCAAAGGAAATCTAACCTCACCAGACTTGGGGGTATACTATTCGGTACATGGTGCAAGACTGGATTTTTTTTTTAGTTTGTGGATAAAGTCCTACAAATCAAAAACGCGTAAGATCACAGTTTAGAAAATATTTGTGAGTGTAGGAAACTATATTCCCAAACTGGAGATATACACTTCATCATGGATGAATGGAGAAAGTGATTCCCAAAGGATTCCTCTGTACCTGGAAAAAAATACAGTGCAAAAACGCAAATACTATATAAGAACTACGCTGAAAACTATATCAGCTTCTCCCCAGTTCCTTTGATCTGTGTCAATCTACTACTGAAATGACACGGAAAACTAAGATTGTAACATTTCATATTCATTTTACGACTGGTAGGAAAATTAAAGCGTGTGTACAGTAGGTCGAGGATGAGTTTGACAAACTTCGCTGCCACAAGAACTGTGTATTCAGATAATCATTTAAAACTGAACAACATAGTTGCGCCCCCTCCGCCCCAAACCGTCAAAATACTCCTACCTGGGTCTTCAAATCATACACTCCCTTCAAAGACCAGATTCCCCCGAATCATTCTTTCCCCCAAATCACTCTTTCTCTGTGACACGACCGCTCAAGAGTATAATGCTGAAAGCGGACACACACACACACACACATGCACACGCACACACACACACACACACATACATACATAGATAGATAAACAATAAGTTGTCAACACCGCCCACAGTGTTCATTTTTTATCCAAGCTTTCGCCAAAAGGCTTCTTCAGGAACCGATGCTACTTACTCTTCAGGAACCCGATGCTATATATAATATATATATATATATATATATATATATATATATATATATATATATATATATATATATATATATATATATATACACACACACACCACCAGTGTCTGAGTCCCTTTGTCTTCTACATCATGTCAGTATCGCTAAAGACACCACCGCCATTATATATTAGTGAAAGGGGTGGGTCTCTCCTTTTCCTCACCTCCCGGCAGTAGTAAGTCCCCAAACGTGTATGTGAGTGACGTCCAGTGACCCAGCTTAATGGGTAGCTCAATGGCCAGACACCGTCACCAACCACGTTCAGACAGGCGGCCATTCATGTTGGGATCCACCACTGCACTAAGGTCCTGGCCTCGAAAAAAAAAAAAAACAGAAAAAACCCCAGTGCCATCAGCAGTGACAAGGAGAAAGGACTTTTCCAGTGCTGGAAGGTCTTGCCTTAACCTTCACTGCCAGCATTTATCTCCCTGACACAGGACGACACCCATTCAGATCGCATTCATCCCAGCAACTGCTTGCTTCCTTCAGCAAGCATGAGACAGCACGGTTGTGTACTACAGGGACCAAACCAATCGCCGGCAATGGAGCATCCAGAATGGCTTCGTTCCCAAAATGCCATTTTGCCCGCAAGGAAAGGGACAGCGCGCCTGGCATAGAATCTGACTGGAAACCCGCCGACAGCCTGGCGATTTTGTTGTGCATGGGATTTGCGTGTTGCCATAGCTTTTATTTGTGACCTAATCTCTCTCTCTCTCTCTCTCTCTCTCTGTGTCTCTGTCTCTCTCTCTGTCTGTCTCTCTCTCTCTCTCTCTCTCTCTCTCTCTCTCTCTCTCTCTCTCTCTCTCTCTCTCTTCTCTGTTTTTTTTTAACAGTATTTGTACCATAGTGAAGTCATTGTCGGCATGGCTTCAGAAACATGGATTCCGCACTGGCCATCTAAATATTAATAGCATTCAAAACAAATCACATGAAGCATCCTGAGTATTGCAAAAGTACATACAAACCATTTCATGTCTTGAATTTGACAGAATCCAGACTCTCAGATGTTGTTCCTGACAACAATGTTATTATTCCATGCAGAAATATTCTTTGCAAAGACCCTGCGCTTCTGACATCTGCTTGTATACTTGTATACATTCATGAAACTTAAAAAAAAAAAAAGCACCTTTTAATCACTTTGAACATTTTAAAATTGAAATGAGTCAGTTTAGCTAGAAATAAGCTGAAAAGAACGAAATCTCTTATTAGAGTCTGCATTGATTATTAAAAAAAATACTCTCTTTTAAATTGCTAAATGAAGGGACGGCTCACTGCCTTGATGCACGCTGCATCTCTTGAAGCTACCGGAATTGTACTACCGGGTGTGACGAATGTGGGTAGCAGGAGTGGTCCGCCAGGGGAAGGACTCAGAATGTTTTCTGTATTAGAGTTACAGAGTAGTTTGTGTATCTACATTTCACCTCCACCCTCTTTCTTACTGGTGCTGGAGGGAGGTAAGGTAAGGTAATGTTGCTTATAGCCCAGCCGACCGACCGCAAAGGACCATATCAGGGCTGTCACCACAGCTGGAGGGAGCAACGTTTCGGTAGTAGTCATAGAAAGAAGTCATTTTTCACAGACTGTGAAAAAATACTCAAGAGTGGCTCAGGAATAATTCTCCTTAGGCTGGTGCACTTAAAAGTGCTCGTGCTTCAAGTGGCAGACAGATAAGAAATAAGTTCGAACATGAAATAAGCTATGAACAACAAACAATTGACACAAAGTTAGTGTGGGTTTATAAGCGGTATGACACAAGTAATAAAATGCTAACAATTGAAGGCGACCAACTGTTCAATTTTAAGCATAAACTCAGCTGAAGTGACCTGGAATACACTTAGCCCGAGCACATGTGTTGATTAGAGTCACCTACTACAGAGCATCATGACGATCAACGGTATTCTTAATTACCTCAACAGTTTTCACCCAATATCGGCATACTGTTATCCTCACTGGAGATAGTATTCAGTGATCAACGTAACAAATAGTAGTGAACACTGACAAAAGTCAATTTATTAAAATAGAATGTTAATCAAGCATCTGAACAATTTTTACCAAGTTGTGGCAAAAACAACAGTGAACTATTAACAATAGAATACTCATTCATCGCTTTGATGGATGTCACCAAATATTAGCATAAAGTTATACCATTAAAACATGTGGCATACAAAAAAAAGCAATGCATAGTCTCAAGACATAGAAGCTTAGTTTCAACTTACAGTTCTTCTGGGTTGATCAGTGAAACCTTACAGAGGATCTCAGAGTAGGAGAGATAAACGTTCCCCAATCTGGTATACACCAGTTTTTTTTGCTGGTGATCAGTGTTACAGCCATCGGTGGAGCAGTGATGTGGGGAGGCTTGACTTCTTCCTTTTTTATGTGTTGAGCTACATCCACTCTCTGATGCCCGTCTGACTGACAGGCTGTCAGAGAAACATGATGGCCAATACTATCATTATAGAAAACAGAAGGGGGCGGGAGTTGTTGGTAATCGGGGGAGGCGGGAGGTTGATCTGGAATGGGGGGGGTGGTCATCCCTTACTACCTGCAGTGTGAGATCACAGAATTGAAATTAGAGAGGACAAACTCTGAGGTATTGGAGGCATTTTGACCTTAATACTAATGAACAAGCTAAGATGGCAGCACCTGTGAAACACACGTGGATTCAGACATTGGGCAAATCCAAGTTACTACATAACGCATGAGTATATCGCGCAACATATTCCTGCACCAGGGTGAGCGTGGAGGGGAAGGGAGAGAGGAAAATCAGCGGCTTCTTTGAAGTGGAAGGGAAGGATGACAATATCCTCCCCCCTTTGCGATGTGTAGGCGCACAATCAGATAAGCGATGGAGGAGGGAGGGTGTGTGTGTGAGCAGAGTTGGCGACCCACGGTATAGTTAGGTCAAAATTCTCTGTCCCATGGTCGTCAGCTCCATGCCTACACAGTTTTAGTTTATATCAAACATCAGCCAGACCGACCAGGGAAAGAGTGTGAGAGGAGGAAGTGGTTGAGGGGTAAAATTAGAGACTGAGGAGGAAGTTGAGGGGTAAAAGTAGAGGAGACTAGAGAGTTGAGGAGGGAGTTGAAGGGTAAAAGTAGAGACTGAGGAGGGAGTTGAGGGGTAAAAGTAGAGACTGAGGAGGGAGTTGAGGGGTAAAAGTAGAGACTGAGGAGGAGAGTTGAGGGGTAAAAAGAGACTGAGGAGGAAGTTTGAGGGGTAAAAGTAGAGGCTGAGGAGGGAGTTGAGGGGTAAAGGTAGAGACTGAGGAGGGAGTTGAGGGGTAAAAGTAGAGACTGAGGGAGGAAGTTGAGGGGTAAAAAAAGTAGAGACTGAGGAGGGAGAGGGAGGTTGAGGGGTAAAAGTAGAGGCTGAGGAGGGAGTTGAGGGGTAAAAGTAGAGACTCAGGAGGGAGTTGAGGGTAAAAGTAGAGACTGCAAAATGACGTAAACTGATAATCCTAATTGCAGTGTGTGTGTGTGTGTGTGTGTGAGAGAGAGAGAGAGAGAGTTTCTATTGTCACGTCATAAACTAACATGGGCCCGTGGTCAAATAGTTTGGGTAGAACAGCTCAAGGGGGCGAATGTTTATAACTGGAAACCCTTCTCTGTTCACCCAGCATTGACAGGAGACCTAATTCATGTCATAGAAGCTTAAAGCTGCAGAAGAAGGATTGGCTCTGGCGTCCATCATGCGTTCCTCAGAAAAGGTAAACCTGAAACAGTTCACTGCCTTTAGTTTATAGGACTTTAAACTTGAAATCAGTCGAAACTTTGTTCATCACAGACTAAAGCCATCTATAAACTTCGAAAAGGGAACAGAGATGTACAACTACAGTCTGTTCAACCTGACAGATGCCATACCTGGACAGAAGTGAGATGATGACTACAGGGAGGAAAAGAATCTGTTGTCACTGGTGTGCCCAGAATGAAGGATTATGAACTTTGTTTGGCCACCAGCCCTAAAAAAAAGCGGTACACCACTTCAGAAACTCGGGTTAGGTCATTAATCTTAATTCCATAAAATCCACTTACACTATTAAGGCAAACTCGAGTTGGGCCATCATTCTTATTGTCTTGCATGCAGGTATAAAGCACAGAGGCAAGTGAAAGGTAGCCTGGTCAACAGCCCTATTGGCTTGAATAACAATTAAGCACTGCCGGGAACTTGTGCAGGGTCAGCCGCTTCGGATCATCAGCCTTATGACCATCACGCAAGTAATGAACAACTGGGAACTCGATGAGGTCATCAGCCTTATCGCCTAGCAGCATGGAGGTAACAAAAAAAAAAAGAAGAAAAAAAATGCAGGAAACTCAGAGAAGGGCTTTTAGCCTTCATGTCTCGCATAGAGGTACAGCATTGCAAGAAATTTTTCGTTGGGTCATCAGCCTAATGGCCTTGCATGCAGCCTAAGTACTACAGGGAGCTGGAAGTTTGATTATCAGTCTAAGGAAGATAAGTCGAATACATGTCTGTTCAGAGTGTCTTTTTTGTTTGTTTTTTGTTGTTGCCTGTCATAGCTTTGAAAATACGTATTTTGGCGCTGGTCTTCCTATGTTTGGTTTGGCTATTTTCAACATTGGGAAGATAAGTCTAGCAAAATGCCTGGCGCCTCAGTACTCCTAGCTTTATCGATCATAGGAAAGTTAAAGAATAACTTTTGTAATGAGTGTAATATACAAACAGTTTACTTTTTTCAAGACCAGACTTGTTTCGCTGCAGTGCTGAAGAGACCTTTTGTGGACGGCTTGGTAACAAAACAAACAAAAATCGAATAATAAGCAGCTAGATCTATTTCTGCAGGTCTTGTGTGAGGTTAATGTCTAGAAATGATCAAATGATTCAATGTTGATACCTGTAGAATGTTATGCGTCTTTAGTATTGTCAGCGTCTACAAATTATTCAGTGCTGACTTCTGTGTTGAGAGAAATCGCTTGTACGTCCAATATCTACTACGTTCAAAAATTAATAGTCGTTTATACGGGCAATGTCTACATCTGTAGATGTTACCAGTCGTTTGTATGGTCTTGTCTGAAAAAAAAATGACATTGACATTTGTCGATGCTATATATCATTTTAGAAGTCCATTCTACACATCAACCAACGCTGACGTCTGTTACATGCCTATGCCTTGATCTAATTCGTTGATTATGTAACTGGATCCGACTTTTGCGAAAGAGAAAGAGGTAGAAAATGCATAAGAACAGCAATAATATTTTCATGTGAAGTTTCCCCACAAGTTTGTGATGTATTATGTGTGGGCATGTGGGCGCGAGCGCGCAAGTGTATATGTGTGTACGCGTGTACGTTT
>JADBJO010004701.1:92500-95000 GCA_016801955.1 Conus betulinus
ATCAACTTGCCAGAGTGCCACAAAGGAAAAGTTGAGCAGGTTGTCTATCCCTTACACTGATCTGGAACCCAAAACATAGGCTTATGTCAAAGACCTCTGGCTAGGGAAATGGAACTACAAATTGAACACAATCCATCTAAACCTGAAAGGGTTTTTACAATGTTCCCAAAGTGGCCGTAAAGACGAAACGGTGTTGTGCCGTTTGCATAGGTCACTCGTTTTTACACCTATTCTTATCTTTTAAAAGGTGAAGAAAGTCCGTGGTGCATTCCATGTCATGTCCAACTCACAGTGAGACATACTCTTTCAGTGTGTTGGGACTTGCACGATGTGAGACATAAACACTTTACAGCAGACTCTATGAAAACTTTGTTCAGAGATGTTCCACCTGACGTGATCTTTGAATTTCTGAGAGAAATTAACATTTTTCATCTGATCTAAGATTTTACGGAAGAAAGATTTGTAACGAAGTTTCTACTGCGTTTTTAGAAGGTGCATTTTAAAGAGATGTGAGAATTGTGTTTTTTTTTTATGACTTGTGAGTTGACTTCAACGTAGTGACAGCCCTGATATGGCACTTTGCAGACGGCTGGGCAATTAGCAACATTACCTTACCTTACTTTGTGTTAACATGGAAACACAAGCCCTACTACAAACGGGATGAATTAAATGAAAACTTTTTTGAAACACGGATTTCCCGAAAAATCTGAGAACATGATAAAAATTGACAATTTAAGAAAAAAAAATGGTGTATAGAGAGACCGTCTTCTTTGACAGATTGCATGTGGGATTTAATTGTGGTCAGAAGTAGGAAGTAGGGTAGGGTAGTTGGAAGTAGGGTTGAATCAATGTGGGCGGAGTATGTATCCTGGAGATAACATTTCTTGGTGAAGGGACAGAACATTGTAGTGGCTGGGTCATCTTCGCGAAAAATGAGTAAAGTCTGAGTTTGAAGTTTAAATCTCCATCGTAGCGTTGAATTTTGCCACATGGTTGTTATTGATGAAAAGAGAAACCTTGGCTCCGTTGGCTACATAGAGTAAATCCCACCTCACGGGCTTAACAGCATGGCAGTAAAGGAGAAAAAAAACTCTCTCGGTACACGATATAGAAATATAGACAGAAATTCTACTGGATTAACAACGTAGAAAAAAAACAAAACAAATCTTAAAATAAATCTTACCTGGTTAACAACATGTACCAGCAGGCAGCATTAACAAAATGGCAAAACATTGCTACCCCCCCCCCCCCCCCCCCCCCACACACACACACACCTTACTTGGATAGCAAGAGAGACCAGTCATAAATCATTAACAACATAGACATATAGACTAAAAAAAACCCAACTTACCAGGCTAACAACATACAATCAAAAAACAAAGAAAGGAACGTTCGGCTTGCCTAACAACATAGAACAACCAGACAGAATAACAAACTGTACAAGGTTGATAATGTGATAATGTACAGGAAAACCGAACTTTCTGGGTTGACGAAGCGCAGATATAAACAGACCCCTTACTAGGCTAAAATACATGAACACAGACAGAAAATGATACATCTGACTGGGCTATTTTATTATATTTACAATTCATTTAAAACAAAATAACAACAACAACAACTAACCCTTCTCAAATGACGGACTACGACTCTCACCTCACTGTGTTAACGACAAAGACATTATAGCTTTGACATAAACTTTACCTGGTTAACAATTAATATCAACGTAGAAACATAGACAGAATATTTTACCTTACCAAATGAGTAACATAGAAAAAACACACTTTCAAACATACAACAGAAAAACGTACAGAAAGACAAGATTCTCACTTTAAACTTCGATTCAAAATAAAATGATTGCAGGTAGTCATTGAGAAAAACAAACAAACAAACAAACAAAAAAAACCCCGTGTTATATGATCACGAAACGAAGGAAATGAAGACATCACGATACAAAAACAACGCGTTTCGACTTTTAAATCTCCACGGGGTAAGACAAAAACAAACGTAACCAGTAAAAAAAAACAACAAAAAGACCTAATAGGAAAAGCAAGTGAGCAAAAAGTGGCAAGGAAGCTATCATCTCATGTAGTAATAAATTGTTCAGACAGAGGCAGAAGAGGGAATGAAGTGTAAAGAAAGAAAAACGAATAAAAAAAGAAATTAAGTGAAAAAAAGGGTTAATGTGAACTGATAAAGCACTTTCATACTACACTGTGTAACATAGATAATAAAGGATGAACTAAAGGGATTGAATAAATGAATGAATGAATGAAAACACGAATAAGGAAAGAAATACGTACAAGTTCGGACAAATGAATTACTAAAACCAAATTCATATAGAGGTGTATGAAAAAAGAAGTAAATGACTTGAACGGTATGTTAAGAAAATGGATACATACAAAGACCAGGATTCGGATTATGACTACTTATTCGAGAAAAAAAATGTTAAAAAAAAAAACGATTAAAGATTAGGTAATAAACAAACGTTAACGAGGACTGA
>JADBJO010004701.1:97500-100000 GCA_016801955.1 Conus betulinus
ACATCATGTTGAAGTGCTTGACGTCAGACCCAACAGGAAATGTGTGTACTACTTTCTGGTTATGTCTTTCCTTGTGATTATCCTGCTGATTATAGAATAACAAACTTGTGGCAAATCCCTGTTGAAAGCTTCAGAGCTTCTGAGAGTCCTAGCACTATGAGCATAACCTTTAAATTGTCTTTCCCTGCTCCATGATAGTCTTAACAGACCCGACGAAATAATTTTCTTTTAAGCATATGTAATATGACTTTCGTATCTTTCTTTGCAGAAGGGGAAGTCAGCTGTGAGTTTGGAAAGATCCCAGCAGGAGTCGCTTAGTAGTACAACACGTCTGCAGAAAAGTCATCATCATGATTTTCACTTGCTAAGCCATGTTGTCCGGCATCTGTGACAGTTCACCAGCCTGGGACTGCTGGAACAACTCAACAGATATAATGAACAGGTCAATAAGTACGGAAAGCTGGACAGACACAGAGAGTTCCTCAGTCTATTCCCACCCACTGTACAAACTCAGCCATTACATCTGGTTCTATGGGTCACCTGTCATCCTGCTCGTCGGAAATTTCGGCAACATCATGACCATCATCATCATGCGCAGACAGAAATCAGGAGAGGCGGTGGTGAACATCTACTTCACAGCCTTGGCTATTGTTGACTCAGTCATTCTTGACCTCGTGTTCTTAGACGAGTGGATTGGGATGGCTTTGGGCTATTTCATCCATGTTCAGAACGATTTTCTGTGTAAAATCCGCAACTGGATAGGAGGGTCAACAACAGTTATCAGTGCCTGGTTCCTGGTCAGTCTGACAGCTCACAGAGCAGTGTCTGTGGTGTGGCCACATCGAGTCAACGCACTGTGCACACGGCGTCTAGTTGCTGGTGTGTTGACGGGGATAACCGTCTTCTTCAGTGTTGTGTACTCCCATTATCTTTACGGCTACAAAGTGAGTTATTTCAAAGAAACCAACGAGTATATTTGCATTATGTTTCCAGAAAGCTATGCGACTTTTGTCCAAGAAGTCTTCTCGTTCATATACCTGGTGATATATACTGTGTTCTTCCTTTCGTTTGCATCTTCGCTGCCAACAGTGTGTTGGTTTGGAAACTGAAGGCCACTGTTCAAGAAGTCCGTCACCAATTTGCTGAAAAAGAATCTGTTGCTGCCAGAGAGAAAGCAGCCAGCTCCGTGACGTTGACCATCATCACTGTGTCCGTGACCTTCATAGTGCTGACCCTGCCTGCGTCGATATATTTCATCACATCTTTCATATTTGATTATTCATCTGCAATGTCGATTCACGACCACGCCAGGGCTTACTTGATTCGGGCTGTCGTATTCATGTTAGTGTATTGCAACAATTCAATCAACTTTTACCTCTACTGTTTAACAGGTGCAAAGTTCAGGAAGGAATTCGTGAGTGTGTTCTCTAGAAAGCCTCGACTTGCTTGATTCGGTATACGGATTGCACGAGCAACTTTTCTCCCATGTGATTCCGTTTTAAAAGATCATGCTGAACATAATGGTGTATTAACTGAACAACAAAAATTTTTAAGCGTGTTGTACCACGTTATAAATGACAGCCATTTGAAGGAAATATGCATTGTCCTTCTGTCTGACTGGAGTGATATCTCTCTCTCTGTGTGTCTCAGTCTCTCTCTCTCTCTCTCTCTCTCTCTCTCTCTCTCTCTCTCTGTCATCAGCCCATAAGTAGACACACACATAAGGAACCACAGTCGGTCCCCATATGAAAAAATCCTTTGTACACCATAAAGGGAATGGTATGGAGAAAGATACATCGAACCAGAATCTGATGCAGTGTATATATAGTGGTAAAAAGCAAACACACACGAAATCAAAACTATATGTTGCATTTGTGTTAATCAGGAGTATAAAAGCCTTTCGTAGTTCTATTCAGTCCTGTGCTATGATTAACGGAGAACTCACGAAGTACGTCAGATGTATTCAAATTGGGTCCAATATATATATATATATATATATATATATATATATATATATATATATATATTGATTGATGTATGTATACACACACACACACATTGACACACACACACACACATATATATATATATATATATATATATATATATATATATATATATGCCCTTCTTTGTGGCATAAACAGAACTTGTCATTTTCTCTTTGCAGACGATCTGATTCAAACTGCTTCCGCTGTTATTGGACTGCATTATCAGTTTTGCCTTCTGGCTGTATAATCTGTTACTTCTAGTTGGATACGAATGTGGACAAAATCTTAAGTCCCAGTGATCAGGAGAGGGGCGTGGGGGTGCATTTGTCTTCAAAAGAAGAATGATTCTTAAAATACAATGAGCAGTTGTAAATGATTACCACGTTTTCAGCACGTGAATCAGTTTTGTTGCAGCTCTGGAAGAATCATCTATAAAAGCAAAGAAGACGACGATACAAATACTTAGAACATTAAGAACTACACCCTGTCTTTTACCTCTAATCTTTTTTAAC
>JADBJO010004701.1:105000-115000 GCA_016801955.1 Conus betulinus
CTATCTATCTATCTATCTATCTATCTATCTATATCTATCTATCTATCTATCTATATCTATCTATCTATCTATCTATCTTTCCATCAGCAGAGACTCTCTCTCTCTCTCTCTCTCTCTCTCTCTCTCTCTCTCTCTCTCTCTCTCTCTCTCTCTCTCCATCCGTATATTTCTATCTCTCTTTATCTCTCCCTCTCTCCCTCCCACTCTCTGTTTTTTGTTTAATCAAAACAGTTCATTTACTGTTTCTTTAATTATCATTCACCTCACCCACCCCACTTCTTTTGTGTAACATCACTTCATGAAGAGGACATGACACGTTCCATTTTGTGGCATGGATTGCATAGGGGTTTGCCTTGGCTGTTGACAAGGTTAAGGATCAAACCCATTGCCTCTTTGTTGACAAGTCAAACATACCAATCACTGAGCTTTGGAGTGATCTACTGTCACAGTGACTTCAGTTTCAGTTGCCAATTGACCTGTTCCCGGAAAAACAGAAACCTGTCTTCGTACTGGCGCAATTTCTGATTAATTGTTTGCATTGTCACGAGCATTTCAAAGCAAACTCTAGTAACATATTACCAGGACCAGGTGCCCTATCACAAATCAAGGGCATCTGGTGACTAGACCAGGTGACCACTTTGGAGGTTCTGGACAATGCCATCTTTGTCAACGCTGAGACTCTGACTTTGAGGGTCTTGCTGAGATGTACAAGCCATGTGATCGGCATGGACACCTCACACACGTCACGACAGATCCTGTGTGAGATGCTTGTTTAGGGCCACAGAGATACCGGATGTCCATAAGAGTGAGTCAAGCCTAGTATTACAGAGAGCCTGAAACACGGCACCATTCCGCCTTGAGATTGGGGGGGGGGGGGGGGGGGGGGGGGGGGGGGGGGGGGGGGGGGGGGGGGGGGGGGGTCCTGTGTGGAAGACAGAATCAACTTGCGAAGCTCGGCGAACATCACCTTCACCTCCCTTGAGAACAGCGAGAGGAAAGGGTCAGACGTGCCTGGGAATGCAGGAGGTAACACCCCCTTCAGCAGTCTTCCTAGTCTCCCGCTCTCCTCTGATGGGGGTGTCACAATTGTACTGACCAGCCTCGTTTGGGCCCACCGACGGCGACTGCACAGCAGCTGAGATAAGCAGACCCCTGGTCCACAGTTGTTTCACTTTGTGTAGCTTGAATAATTAAAGTCAACGAGTCGAAGTACGCAAAGGAGTAATAAATCACTTAACATTGATGGATTTTTTTTTATCTGTCTTGTTTTCAGGTAGCTTTTTGGAAGCATTTGTAACTTGATGTTGCATTTTTTGTCTTTCAACCACGTGCTGTCTGGAATTAAACGTGATAGAGCCGATAGGAAATCACAGAGGTTATGTATTTTAAGAAAGATGATATAGTTATCAACTTCCTGAAAATGTTTTGCGAGTAAGAAGAAAAAAAGTGTAAAGTTTAAGAGACAACAGAAATAAGCGAGACGATATAAAGACTGAGGTCAATCCTAACCATTCTGCGCCCTGTCGTATTCTCAGCTTCTCGCAGCAACATAACTACGACTAATGAACGCAAAAAATGATTTTCTACTTGCCATGCTGTTTAAAAGAAAAAAAAAATGGTAAGCTCTCTTAAAAACTAATGGATTTTGAATAACGCAAGACATAGTCTATATGAATTCAAATCGATCAAAATGCTCCGACCGAATGTTTGACAGATACATTAAATGCTGCACTTGTCAAATATATTCATCTGTCAACAATTTCTCAAGTGAGAGAGAGAGAGAGAGAGAGAGAGAGAGAGAGAGAGAGAGAGAGAGAGAGAGAGAGAGAGAGAGAGAGGAGAGAGGAGGGAGAGGAGAGGGTGCGTGTTGGGGGGTAAGGGTAGAAAGAAAAGCTAATATTCATTATAACGAATTGATGAGCTGACAATTAAAAACTTATTACCTAAAAACAAAAAACAAAAAAACAAAAAAAAAAACAAACAAACAAACAAAAAACAAACAAAACAAACAAAAAAAACCCGGGAAGAACAGATCGGCTTGTAACTCCTGTTTTCTGTTCGTACAGAACGCGTCCTTTTAGGGTACACTATTCAAATAGAAGTCAACCCGCAGGGCATCTCATCGGCTGGAAAACCATTGTGATCTTGACTTGCTGCATCTTAGCCATGGTGCTGCTTGACGTGTGCAACACATCGTTGAGCAGCTGCTCTTGGAAAAGTTCAGGGATATATCTGGAACAGCTCAATGAGCACTGACAGCTCAGCAGACACCGAAGGTCCCTCAGTTTATTCCCATCCTTTATACAAACTCAGCCATTACCTCTGGTTTTTTGTGTCGCCCTTCCTCCTACTTGTTGGGAATTTTGGCAACATCATGACCATCATCATAATGCGCAGGCAGAAATCAGGAGAGGCATTGGTGAATATCTATTTCACGGCCTTGGCTGTTGTTGACTTGGTCATTCTCGATGTCGTGTTTTTAGACGAGTGGATGGATAGGGATGGCTTTCGGTTATGTCATTCATGTTCAAAATGACTTTCTGTGTAAAATCCGTAACTGGACCGGAGGCACCACAACACTTACCAGTGCCTGGTTCCTGGTCTGTCTGACAGCTCACAGAGCGGTGTCTGTGGTGTGGCCACATCGAGTCAAACGCACTGTGCACACGGCGTCTGGTTGTTAGACTGCTTTTGGTAGTGACCATTTTCTTTGGTGTTGTGTTCTCCCATTACTTGTATGGGTATCAAGTGAGACACTTCCAGGAAACCAACGAGTATATTTGCATTATGGTGCCAGAAGGCTATGCGACGTTTGTCCAAGAAGTCTTCACGTTCATATGTCTAGCAATATACTGCCTTATTCCTTTCTCTTGCATCATTTTTGCCAACATCATATTGGCTTGGAAACTGAAGTCCACTGTTCAAGAAGTCCGTCACCAATTTGCTGAAAAAGAATCTGTTGCTGCCAGAGAGAAAGCAGCCAGCTCTGTGACATTGACCATCATCACTGTGTCTGTGACCTTCGTTGTGCTGACCCTGCCGGTGATGGTGTATTTTATTACTTCTTTTCATATTCGATTACTCAGCTTCCGTGTCGACGAGTGATCTTGCCATGAGATTCTTGTTAAAGGCTGTCTCTTCTTGTTGATGTACATCAACCATTCCATCAATTTTTTACCTCTACTGCTTAACAGGAGCGAAATTCAGAAAGGAGTTCGTGAAGATGTTCCAGTTCAGAACACCACGACTTGACTAGACGAGATTGAACAGATTGCACGACCGCTCCATTACACACATATTATCTCAAGAAATCGTCGAGAACAAAATAGTACTTTTCATGTGGCGTCGTATAGAGTTAGCAGTTAAACGAAAAGGGCAGTTTCCAAGCTGAGGGGTGAAGAATACGTTAATGTCACCATCAACAGTCTCCAAGTGGTCACGATCGAGTCCAAAGCTTAGTACATTGTGACACCAACAGAAGAAAGAAATATATTTCACGTGCTGGGCTTGCTGTCCTCTATGTAGAAGGATCACTACACATACAGATCGAAGGAGGCTCTATATTGTTTTGATTAGAATGGACTCTTTTCACAGTAATGCAGACATCATTACGGCCATGATTTATAATCAGAGCTTGTTCTTATGTTTTAGAAAAAAAATAGGGGGGGAAAGAAGCATTACATTTCTGCAGTGGTAGATAATTCTGCCGAACTAACAGTATGCGTTTGAGTGGGTGAGTGGGGAATAATAAACGCTTCTCGAAATGAGCCTTCAACAAGCTTATAGTCTCCAAGGGGGGGAGACAATCTCCAAAAGGGAGGAAACTCACTAACATATCATGAACTCCTGGTCAGATGCAGGTATTTGAAACCTGTCGTTCTTTACAGTGATCTCGGAAAGTCCTAGCTTGACTCCTCTGCCTTCTAGGTTTTAAGCCAAATGTCATCCCAGAAAAAGGATGGTGTGCAATACTATAGTATGTTTGTTGAGTTTCCAAAAAAAAAAAAACCCACCAAAGGTACCACCCTAAGAAGCAAAAGAAAATTATGAAACAACAAAGTGAACCACAATTTCTTGTGAAAAGTAGAAAGTACAAAAGAAATAACATCTTAAAACACAAGTGCTGATGGCCAGTTCTTGGAGTGAATCTGCAAGGGACTGAACTATAATGAACCAATAAATTCCAAGGTTAAGTAACTTAGCACCATTCCAGCAATCATCAGAGCAGCTTGGTGTTGCAATGACTGCAAGAAATATAGAATTATAAACAAAGCTTGCTCTCATGTCTTAGATAGAAAAAATAGGGGGAGAGAAGCATTTCATATCTGCAGTGGTAGATAATTCTGCCTGACAGTATGTGGCTTGAGTGGGTGAATGGGTATATAAAAACTCTTCTTCAAATCAGCCTTCAACAAGCTTATAGTCTCCAAGGGGGAGACAATCTCCAAAAGGGGAGAAAACATATCACCTGGTGAGATGCAGGTATCATAACTCCTGTCAGATGCAGGTATTTGAAACCTGGTCGTTTCTTTACAGTGACCTCGGAAAGTCCTAACTTGACTCCTCTGCCTTTTAGGTTTTAAGCTGAATGCTATCCCAGAAAAAAAGGATGGTGTGCAATACCATAGTGTGTTTGTTTGAGTTTTCAAAAAATCACCAAAGGTCCCACCTAGAAGCAAAAGAAAATTATGAAATAACAAAATGAACTATATTTTCTTGTGAAAAGTAGAAAATATAAAAGAAATAACATCTTAAGACACAAGTGCTGACGGCCAGTTCTTGGAATGAATCTGTAAGGGACTGAACTATAATGAACTAATAAATTCCAAGGGTAAGTAACTTCCATTTTTAGAGCAGCTTGGTGTTGCAATGACGGCAAGAAATATAGAATCATAAACAAAGCTTGCTCTTATGTCTTAGATAAAAAAAAAAGTTACCCTTGGAATTTTTTAGTTTATAATATTTCAGTTGACGGATTGGTTCTTCTGTAGCCATGGGGATAGCTTGGTTGGTGACAGTGAACCAAACTATTTCAACTACTTTTCATTTCCATGGGGACTGGACCCATGAGTGCTTTGGTCTGAAACATCCCAAATGGAAATTCATTTCGGAAGACTGCCAGACCTGTACTACTAATTGCTGCCTTCGAAATGACCACATTTGCCATCAGAAACAGAAATGGAAATCCTATAGAACCCACTGCTACGCCAGCTTCCAGACTGATTGAATTTCTTGTGCATTCCTTTGTTGAGACCCCCCATTGGGAAGTCACTAATGTATTTTTCAACATTTCTCGGATATTCCTTGGGGCATGAAACAACCCCAAGAGCCAGTTAACTCATCATGTGTCGAACCGGTTCATACGTAATTGCCAAATGAAAGCACACTGTAGTGAGGTCCGTTTTGTCTGCCTTGGCTATTTGAATAGCCTCTCAAGTCATGGTAGAATATTCTGCCTAGCTAAACACTCCTCTGATAATCCTTTCTGGACCAACCGATCCAGTCACTGATTTTCTGTGAAGCATTTAATAAACCGCTGGTGAGAGTGTACTGAGAGAGTCGCTGAATATTACACCGCACATTTGTTTGTTCCCAGACCTCAGCCATCAACAACAATTTTTGTCTTGTCAGTAAACGTGCATCGGAAATGGCTTCCAAGCACAAGTGGAAACGGGAGGTAAAAATGGGGAGACATTATTCAAAGATGTTAGCACAATAATTATGTTTGTGATGCGGCGGTAATAACTAGATATTAATATATTTAGGAAATATAAAAAAAAATGTGACTAGACCAGATGCAGGGCCAACAGGTTGGGCTGAGAGGGAGGGAGGGGGAGGGCTGAAAACAGAACATGCCACCTA
This sequence comes from Conus betulinus, assembly GCA_016801955.1. Taxonomy (NCBI): domain Eukaryota; kingdom Metazoa; phylum Mollusca; class Gastropoda; order Neogastropoda; family Conidae; genus Conus; species Conus betulinus. The sequence goes on from JADBJO010004701.1 coordinate 110,863, forward strand.
GGTAGTTACTAGCTGTAATCAACAGCTCACGTCACCATCATCCACTCTTCTCATTACCCTCTCACTCGTCATTCTCCCCCTTTACCTTTCCCTCTGCTCTCCACGGGCAATTATCCTCATTCCACTCCTCTCTTCCTGTATTTAAACTTCTCTGCCCTGCATCCTTTTCACCCTCTCATTTTGATTGAATATGGACATTTCGGTCCGGAACATTCTGACCCTGGACATTTCGGGACCTGGATATTTCAGGTTCAGATATTCTGGCTCTGGGCATTTCAGTCTAAAACATTGACACGTCAGATTATGCACATGCATCCGGGTTTTGTTCTTTTAAAAATGTTTTATGGCGATTTGGTCGCTGGTGGTTAGTGGTGGCTGCGATAACTGGTGGAAGTCGTGATTCTGCCACTGATGGTTGGACGTTGATGGTGTATGCTTGGCTGCCGTAGTGGTAGGGATTGTGGTTTTGAATGCCAGTGATATGTATTTGATGGCAGTTGCGTTGATGTTGGTTGTGAGTGGTGGTAATGAATACTTATGGCCATGTCAGTTGACTGAGGTCATGGATAGTATGTGATGGATGTTTGCTGGTATGACTGAGCTGGTGGTAGTGATGGTTACCGGCGGTCATTACAAATGTTTGACGTTGTTGTTGTTGTTGCTGCTGCTGCTGCTGCTGCCAATGTATGTGACTGTATTGATGGTGATGGATAATCATGGTATTGGTGGTGATCATTGTCGTGGCTGTTGGTAATATCGTAGATTTTTGATGAAGTGGTACTGATGACTCTCTGCAGACTTACTGGATAGTGTTGGTAACCACGTGATGGGTGTGGAAAATGTTGATTGGTAGTGGAAAAAAGTGCATTGAGAGAGAGAGAGAGAGAGAGAGAGAGAGAGAGAGAGAGAGAGAGAGAGAGAGAGAGAGAGAGAGATTTGCCTAACATCATTCGTTAATTTGGATCTAATTGAGTTTTGCATTGGATGTTTTTTTTCTGTCATTAGTCGACCAGAAAACGTATACGTACACAAAGATATACTTCCGGAAAATTTGAAAGAGTCCAGTAAGCTTCTAGAAAATTCATGAAATTGTTTCGGGAGCTTTCCATGCATTTGACTGGGTATTTTACGTCAACACTCTCGAAAATTTCTTGAACGTTTCGAGCACTTTGACTGGTGATAACAGATCATGGTTCTCGAACTTTCTAAGGAGTTTCATACACTTTGAATTACTTTACTACGTTATGATTCTGAAGCTTTCTAGAACATTTCGCGTGTGTTGATTGGCTGTGCTACGCCATGTTTCTCAAACGTTCGATTGGGTAACTATAAATACTTGGGGTTGAGAGGTGGTGGTGGTAGAAAAATGCGACTGGAAAAAAAAATACCAGGAGAGACGCTGGTATAGAAATATTTCTAGAGCTGAAGGACACGTATCTATTTTGGGACCGTCGTACCGATGGTCATATAAAGACCAATCGTCTGTTGGATGAAAGATCTAAATGTGTAACCAAGTTGACCTTTCCTCTGTTTGAATCTCCCACTGTCAGAGAATCGAGCCAAGTCTCGCTATTCATGTAAGTCAACATTCCACACCAACAAAGTTATCTTCAAAGAACTTTGATTGTTCGACGTAACAGAGAGAGAGAGAGAGAGAGAGAGAGAGAGAGAGAGAGAGAGAGAGAGAGAGAGAGAGAGAGAGAGAGATGTACAGTGTTGAAAAACAGACAACTTCGACTCAATTGTTAATGTTCAAAGCCCATGCGACTATCGAGACCAGAGATAACCTAGCGAACACACGGACACACATACGCACGCACACACACACACACACACACACACACACACACACACACACACACACACACACACACACACACACACACACACGCACACAGCACGCACGCACACACACACACACACACACACACACACACACACACACACACACACACACACACACACACACACACACACACACACACACACACACACACACACACACACAGAGAAGTCCACTTCACTTATGACTATCATCGGTCTATTCAGATTTGCATATCTGGGTTTTGCTGTATTTGTGTTACGTTTGGTGTGACATTTCTCTACCAAATGGCGTATGTGCACACCGCGTAATGATTCTGGAGGTCCTTTTTCAAAATAGTACTATACGAATAAAAGTGCGAGAAACTTCCAGCATGGATTTTTTTGTGTGTGTGTTTCGAGCATTTTCATTGGCTATAGCACATGAGCGTTTTCAATCCTTCAACGAAGTTCCATGCAAATTGGTTGACTATGCTCTGTCACAATGCTCGAACATTCTACAATGTCCCATGATGGATGGTTGGTTAAGCCTTACCATACTTCTTGATTTCCGATCGAATTACCTATAAAAACTGAGAGAATGACAGAGAGAAAAAAAGTAGTGTGCTTTTTCGTAAAGAGTTGGAGGACATGCCTTTATTTTGGGGCTATTGCGATGGTCATGACGCATTGATTTTGAATTTTGTTCAATAGTAACTGCAGACTTTGAACATGCTAAGAGAGTCGACCTCCTGTCCGTCCAGATCGGTTTTAAAGAAAGATCAAAACCATTTTTTTTTAAATCTGTCTGCACGTAATTTTCTTTCTGATATAACGTATGGGCATACTATGCAACACAGCACAATAGAACACAGTATAGTAAAATACAATCAATCCCAAATCATCTGTTCAGTGGAGTGCTCCTTTGTTAACACTATACCTGCATTTTTGACCGCCCTGATACCAGATCTTCACACACTATTGGTTCGACCTTTAGGTGACTTCAGCTTTAAGCATCCTCAACTTGATCTGAAGCTAAAGCTAAAACCTGTCCTTCGTTTTTTTTTTCAAAATGTCAATTTAATCCATGCTTATTTCATTCTACTTTATTGACCGACCTTAATCTACATCTGGACATGATTTCTTTACAGCCTTAAACTTAGTTTTATATTGAATCTCATCCTGTTCTTAATATGAATAAGACCTAAAACTGTCTTTTGTTCTAAGTAAGTTTTTTTTTTTCTTTTTTTTTTTCTTTCGTTTTATGTTTGTATTGTGACTGAGGATCATAATTACCCTTATTCAAAGTTCTAATAAATGTGTGTACATACTCCATTTTGTTCAAAATCAAAGTGTTTCATTTACAGATTATGAGAGTATTTTTCCATTTGATATATTAATCTTAATTCTTTAAAGAATGTTTGCACTGATGGTCTTATTTTGTTCATTCCTCATTTATACGTAGAGTTTTCTCAGTAAAAATTATAAGGCCAAGAATTTCATCTGTTTTTTGTGTTGTCTTCAATGCCAAAAAGAATCAGTTCGATGTTAAATGACAACCTGTGAAAAGTTGCACATTTTTCTCTCAGAATTAGTTGTAGCTCCATCCAAAAAGAACGAGAAAAGTCACAGTTGCATAGTTAGTGTTGAATGGTATCGTTTTCCTGGTTACAAAAATTGCACACAAAACCAGGTCTTACCTGCAAATTATTTCACTCAGCGTTAAAGCCAGCCCACGGAGAGGTCTAGGAACAGAAGTTTGATTCTTCTCCGTCGTCGTCGTCGTCGTCGTCGTCGTCGTCGTCGTCTCTCTCTCTCTCTCTCTCTCTCTCTCTCTCTCTCTCTCTCTCTCTCTTTCATTTTTTTCTCTCCGTCTGTCTCTCCTCTCCTCCCTCTCTCTCTCTCTGTCTGTCCATCCGACACTCTCTGTCTCTGTCTCCCTGTCTCCCTCTCTGTCCCTGTCTGTCTCTCTCTCTCTCTCTCTCTCTCTCTCTCTCTCTCTCTCTCTCTCTCTCTCTGTCTCTGTCCGTCCATCCATCCATCCGACCCCTTCTTTTTTTCTCGCTTTCTGCCAGTCTCTCCCCTCCACGCATCTCTCTCTGTCCATCCATTATGTGCATATGAAACTCTGCCTATGGATATGATAGCGTATGAATATGATAGCATGATTGTGGAGCGGCTACGGATCAAGGGGCCTCAATACCACCAGAAACTTCTGTGTAGCTGTATTGCTGTCCATGAACAGAAAGTAGGAACTCTTCAACAGTTCGCCTACCCAAGTTCCATAGTGAGTGACGAGGGCAACAGACCAAGAATCCTCTAAAGGACAACAGAGACA
>JADBJO010004701.1:120000-125000 GCA_016801955.1 Conus betulinus
TGCAACGATTCTATATGTCTTTTCTAGACTGAAACGTGTTGGTTCTCGAGGGAGCTATATTTGTTTTAGTCGGCCCAGTTTTGGGCTTGTTTTTATTGGTGAGGGAGTTTGTGTTGTATATGTATAGGAATCATGTAAAATTGCTCATTGCCATATTTAGGTACATGTTTCTTTTTATTGGCCCAGTTTTGCTTTGTTTTTTATTGGTGTGAGAGTGTGTGCTGTATATGTATAGGAATCATGTGAAATGCTGATTGTCATATTTAGGTACATGTTTCTAGTTTGCTGCAAACTCCTTTGTTTTGGTCGTTTATCTGGGTGCAGGGGAATCTAGTTTGAATCCCAACCTTTACACTCTTCTGACAGGTAGCTCTACCTTACAGAACGCCCAGACACTGTACTGTGACAAGTTGCATTGTTATTATTCACCACACCCATGCCATTTCTTTTGCGTGAAATCATTTCATCATGAGGACATGACACGCTTGATTTATGGTATGGGACACGTGAGGTGTCTTGGCTGTTGACAAGGATCAAACTTGTAGCCTCTCCGTTCTCCATGAAACACTCTTACCACTGAACCATTGACTAATTAGCTGTCATGTATACAAGTATGAATCCCCTTGTATTTTCGTTGAAGGGTCATATCATGTGGAAGTACAAAATTCGGTTTTTTTTTTCCACCTAGTGGATACCACATACGTTAAGTATCTGAATTTTCTGTCTATCTGCACTTAAGGATTAGATAATATCAAACTGTTTAACGGCAGGGAGACATAAGTCCTGACACTTCACACAAAAAGTGACGTCAGCTAAAACAGGAAACGTGTCACTTTACTGGCACAGTAACGTCAGAGTGCTGCTCACGTGAAGCCTGGATGTGAAGGAGAACAGACTCTGTATAGGGCATAGTCTTGTGGGTCATGCTCTGTCTAGAATGGGACGAGGGTCTGGGGGCTTTCTGGTCGTAATCTTTGGGTCCAGGGTGCCCTCAGTGCCGTTCTGTGTGTTTTTAAATGTGCATCGTCAGGTAACTGAAGTACATCAAATGTAATATTTTGACGTAAACCCATGGCATCTACAGAGTTCAATACGCCAGTTGTGGATTTTCTCATGGAAAGCATCTACTTTCGATTATTTTTGCAGCAACGGAAAATTCAAAATGTGTTCTGACAATTTTGTTAAGACCTGTCACTGTTGAAACAATGAAAATTGTTTATTTGCTGCCTTAATGCTTTTTTATGTGCTCAGTTTAGCATAATGATTAACGTACATACTCATGCTTGGCCACATTTGACCAATATCTATGTATGTAGTCTTAGTCCTTTATCTAGTATCAGGCATATGTTGACAGACCTCTTCCCATATGTGGTAGAAAATCTATAAATGATCTCATCTTGTTAAAAGACATTCTTATATTTGATACAAAATCAGAAAACACTGTCATTAAACATGTGTTGTTAGAGTGCAAAAAGCGATAAAAGTTCATGGAAGTTTATCAGAAAATGTCATTTTTTTGCAAAATGTCAGTTGCAGCCTACTGCCATTACAATTCAGTGAAATATTCATACTTAAATTGGCTAGAAGGGTTTCAACAATATTCGTGGTTCTGCCACGTGTAGTTGTATCAATATTTGTAACTGCTGATAAAACACCAATGGTAAAGGTTACCATGAACACACGATACACCTGCAAGTTTCGCCCCCTCGCACACACTCGCACAAATATACATACTGACATGCAAACGAGCACACACATACATGTCTGTACGCACGCGCAGACAGACGACAGACAGACAGACAGACAGACAGGCAGACCGACAAAAACACACACACACACACACACACACACACACACACACACACACACAACACATGCACATGTACATGTATATGAAGTTATAAGGAATGTGCGTTTCGGTCATTATAACATTACTAAATTAGAGAGCCTATACTTTGTGTAAAATCTATATTTTCTGTGATCAATCTTCTTCTTGTGTATAAAATGCCATCAGCTTTCTATAACATCACCAAACGAGATAATATTGTAAAAATCAAAACTAAATATTAAACTTAAAATGACGAGTTTCATTATATACGTCATACACTCTTAATATTTTCCTCCGAGGCGTGCAATAGTTAAAATGACAAATGCCAGCTGCCGAATCTACGCCTTTTTTTTCCCCCCCAAACCACTGTGACGTATTTTTGAAGATTTCAACCAAACTGCTCCTCTGCACGATTCATACGTTTCGATACAGATTTTGTTAATACTTCATTTCTACGACGATAGATAAATGATTATTTTCCGATCCGTCTCTTAGGAATGTTTCAACATAAAAAAATTTTTTTTTAGAAGGGGAATTTCGTCACAAGGAAAGTGAACAAATCAATTACGTTTGTTACCATATTTTGACAGAAAAGAACTCCTGTCCGAGGGATCAAAATGCATATAGATGTGACATGCAGAATGTCTTGTATTTGAATAGTGTTGTGACATTTTGTTCCATAAGATATTGATGAGTGCAATTTTGGAAATCTGGCAGAATCTAAAAATGAGTTCATTTTGTTGCTTTAATCACAAGTAGGGTTAAAATAAAAAGGAAATGATCAAAGATGAAACTTAGTCGGTGATGGTTCCACGGTCGTTTAAATGTGTAAGAGGTATTGAACATAAAGTGGGTTCGCCGACAAGGAAGAGAGAGCGCCCCTTTCGTGATTTCATACTGCGTGGCCTTGTGTTCCTGGATCATGGATAGGTGCTAGCGTTTGCTTGGATGGGGGTGTTTCTTCTTGGGTATTCCTCTTGCAAGTGATGCAGTCTGTGGGTTTGACATTAGAGGGCTGAATAAAAGAAGAAACCTGATCGCTTTTCCTGTTGTCCTCCTTGCTGTCTGCAGTCTTCTTACCCTTGCTGAGTCTCATATCATCGTCCGTCTGTGGTCACCAGAATGTGTTCTCGACAGTACAACAACATGTTCATCTGACAATGTTTGTCAGTACAAAAATATGTTCATCTGACTGTAAATGGTTACATTCAGTCAGTCAGTGTTCTTGACCCATTACAAGAAGTGGATAGAGAACAGAGGCGATCTTAAAACGGAACACGGATTTAAGAGGAATATTAAAATATGGACGAACGAAGTAAGGAAGAACGTCGGATGCCAAGGAACACACAGAGGAGTTAGGTGACCAAAAAAAACATCCACATCCCCTGACCTAGTAACAGAAGCAAGAACTAAAATGCCGGGCACGAAGTCATCCACACTGCAATCTAGACGGCTGTCCAGGTCCAGGTCCGTATCTATGCTATCTGGTTACCTACAAGCCCCGTTCATTGCCTGCAACCTGAAAACTGACTTCACGCCAGTTAACACATGTTGCTAGCGTCCACAGCCTCGTCTAGTTCTTATAGCCACCATGTCCCCCAACCAGCCACAGCTATCCCCAGAGGTAGATGACCATGTCGTCAGTTCCAGCACCAATGCTTGTTGATGATTTATTGTGCCATTGCATTTACAGCAAAAACCATATGGCATGCTGTGAGTGAGAAAGTAATAAAATTTGTCGCTGTATTTGTGAAATGGTCAACGTTTCTAGGGACTTACATGCGGGCACAAAAGTATAGTGTGAAACTTTTTTTTTTAACCTGCAATACAGTATACAAAACTTTCTTTGAAATCTGTTTTTTTTTCTGAAAGTTTTACGCATAGAGGAGGATTTGAAAAGAGTGTTCGGTGTGAACATTGTGTTAGAAAATATATAAACATTTCATAACATTTTTCATATGGCCTTATTCACATGTGTGAGAAAAAGATAAAAATATGCGCATAATCCCGGACATGTTGTTACAGATGTAGTTAACGACGACAAAGACAAAACAAAAAAAAAAAAAAAAAAAAAAAAAAAAACAACAAACAACCAGCCAGCCAACCAAACCAAACAACAACAACAACAACAACAACAACAAAACGAATTTATGTTCAAACAAGCCTGAAGCATACACGTTAAATATAGAAGTAATAAGCATTTTAACCTTTTGCGTTTAAGAAAAAAGATACACCCAAAGGTGCGGATGGCACTCAGAGAGAAGTACTGTTATCAACTGCAGAACAAACAAGCTGGGGGCTATCCTGCGCCATCCCTAGAAGCCTGCGCTGTGTTCACATCAAGTTTAATGTGTCAACATTCTATTTCGTTCTAAATGTGTTCAAACTATCATTTATATTGCATCAAAAAGGTAACAAAATGGGTATATTTATTGAGGCAATGAACATTTTTGCAACTAAAGAGAACAATAAGACTTAAGAGTAAACATTTTTGTCTCTATTACTTTTTAAGCATTATTCTCAAATAAATAAAAGTTTTCTATTAGAACAAAGCCAATTAACTGAAGACAAAACCAAGTCCAGCCGGTTTATAAAACGCTGAGTTATCTTCATTCGTGAACGGTTCAAAGCCCCACTGACGTTTCACTCTTGGTATGTTTTCATTATCTTAACATTTATTTCGATTCTAATCTCAATTTAAAGACTACGTCATCAAAATCTACGAAACATCCTTCCGTGTACTCGTTCCATCAGTTCTGTGAGAACTTTACCTACAGTACAGACAATGAAAATGTCGATTTCTTCCCGTATCCTGTCCAGATCAGATTATTGTGGTACTACTTATCTAGATCACATCCAACTTCACTCAAAACACCCTCAACATGCACAAAATTCAGCTAACTAACTTTTTTTTTTTTTTTTTTTTTTTTTGCAAATCGTAGAAACGACATCCCAGATCAGACCTCTGTAGGACATTCTTGTTGTTTTTGATGGTATTCTTGTTCTTCTGGTTAGTGTTCGTGTTCTTTTTCTTGTTGTTCTTCTTGTTCTTCTTCTTGCTTTGTGTTTTTTTTCTCCTTCTGCTCCTACTTCTCCTTAAACGTCATGGGGAGTGGTTGGGGCACCACACTGAAAGAAACATTCACCAGGTTCCTCCAGTGTTGTCCCTTTC
>JADBJO010004701.1:132500-140000 GCA_016801955.1 Conus betulinus
TGTGCAAAATCGCAACTGGATAGGAGGGTCGACAACAGTTATCAGTGCCTGGTTCCTGGTCAGTCTGACAGCTCACAGAGCTGTGTCTGTGGTGTGGCCACATCGAGTCAACGCACTGTGCACACGGCGTCTGGTTGTTGGTGTGCTGACGGGGATAACCCGTCTTCTTTAGTGCTGTGTACTCCCATTATCTGTATGGCTATCAGCTGAGCTACTTCAAAGAAACCAACGAATATATTTGCATTATGCTACCAGAAAGCTACGCGATGTTTGTTCAAGAAGTCTTTACCTTTGTATATTTTGCATTGTACTGTCTCATTCCTTTTGTTGGTATCATTGTAGCCAACAGCGTGCTGGCATGGAAACTGAAGTCCACTGTTCGAGAAGTCCGTCACCAACTCGCTGAAAAAGAATCTGTTGCTGCCAGAGAGAAAACAGCCAGCAGCTCCGTGACATTGACCATCATCACTGTGTCTGTGGCCTTCGTTGTGCTGACCCTGCCGGTGATGGTGTATTTCATCGCTTTTTTCATTTTTGATTACTCAGCTTCCATGTCATCGCATGAACTTGCCAGGACACACTTAATAAGGGCAGTCACCTTCATGCTAGATCATAGCAACCATGCAGTGAACTTTTACCTCTACTGCTTAACAGGAGCAAGGTTCAGGAAGGAATTCATAGAGATATTATCCAGAGCGCCAAGACATGCTTAGATAAGGTCAACAGACTGTACCAGCAAGGTTTCTATCATCCATTTATATCGTAAAAGATCATAAAGAACATGATTTTGCTTTGTATATTGCGCATACAAAGTTAGCAATGAAAAAAAAGACATTTCCTAAACTGTGGGACCTCTGTCTAATAAAGTTCTGGTCTCACCGAAAATGATCTGTAGAACTGACTATAACGAATGGTATTCGTATGGTACAATTCTAGTTAAAAAAAAATTTCTCGTCATGCTTTCATACACATCATCTCACGAATTCTTCTTTATTTAATCATAAAGCAGGTCCAGTTGGAGCACGAGGACACAAGGGTTTGCAGCCCAATTGGGCCTTTCTGTTTCGTGGTACTCTAAATCATGAGGTAGGTTAGGAAAGGCAGTAGGAGACCGACAAACCACGTGATTGTTGAGTGAAAATGTTTTGCAGACCCCCCCCCCCCCCCACCCCCCCGCTCCTCCTCCCTCACCTGTCCCTCATTTTACCTTTTAGTGAAAGCAAGCAGCAGTGGATTTTGTCCACAGCCTCCGCACCTGTTTCCTTCTTACAGACTGCTCTAATTTCTGAAATAGAACTGGCTGTGGCTGCTTCTTGCTTGCATTTGTTTCCACACAGTAAAGTCCAGATTATAAGTAGGAATGGCAAGATTTTGTACAAGACTGCCATTTTCTTTTCCTTGTGACCCTTTCGATCACCTGAGATTACAAATTTTCATGGTTCACAAATTCCTCAGACAGCGGATCTCACTGCGGTATCCCTGACTCTCAAGCACGCGCAGAGTTAGAACTCCGGTGGAGCAGTTTCCATTTGCAAAAAAGTACAAACGAAAAAACAAAACAAAACACAGAAATCTCAGTGAAACAGTGATATATCTGTCTTATCGTTATTTCTACCAATGAAAAGGGCCGTTACTTATTATATCTATGAAAGCATGAGTACAGCAGTCTGACTTCTATTAACAATCTGTTGAAACTGCTTTGTATTTTATTTAGCCATTTTCTTTCTGCTGATGCTGCCTGGAACACACTTCCGTGAGTTGGGGTGTATGTGGTGCTGATGAAGATGAAGGTGGAGGAGCTGTCGTTGCTGCTTTCAATGGCCATGGTGTTGATGATTGTGATTGTGGTGCTGGTGATGATGACTGTGGCATTGATGATGACTGAATTGGGGTTCACTTTCACTTTCTTTTGTCTCCCAGAATCCTGTTTTCACACCTTCCATGGAGTTTGCGCAAAGAGAGGATTGCCTTCGAATCTCAGTTTTGTTATACTTCTGAAAAAGAACATTGTACAGCTTTTGTGTGCCATGCACAGTTTGCTATCACTTCCATTGACATTGCTCTGTTGATATTATTAGGATGAATGAACTGTACTCTTGATGTTCTCTCCATTAGGTAATTGTTGAAATAGCGCGGGCATGTGTCAATTGCACATTTACTCCATATGCGATCACATCTTCAACAACTCTCTTATCTAACTGATGCAGGCATGAAAAGGACTTGGCATGGATGAACTGTTTTCAACACGGAAAAATGTAAGTGCAAAAACTCCAGAATTTCGTCTTCTTCTTCTGCTGCGCGTACGCAGGCAGGCTGATACTCCTGCGGACACTCCCTACATGGACAGGCAAGTATCATTCACATCTACCCTACAAAGGGAGTTGAGTTTTGTATGCATGTCCGTGGAGTTTTGTGTGCATGACCGTTTATTTTTTTTATCCCGCCATTAAGGCAGCCATACTCCATCTTCGGGGACGATGCATGCTATGTGTAACGTGGCACCCATGCCAACGGCCAAACTGTCCTCTTCCGAAAGTTGGTGATGGAATTTTACGTTGTGCAAGATGTTATGCGTGCGTTCACACACGGAACCTCGATTTATAGTCTCATTCGAAGGACTGTATGGGAAATGGAGTCAGAACTAATGTTAACTCTGTCTGTCTGTCTGTCTGTCTGTCTGTCTGTCTGTCTGTCTGTCTCTGTCTCTCTCTCTCTCTCTCTCTCTCTCTCTCTCTCTCTCTCTCTCTCTCTCTCTCTCTCTCTCCTCTAGTGCGCCATTGCTGGATCCTTTGTCACTTTCTTGCTAGAGAATACTTGCGAGTGCATCACCTCTCACTTAGATCATACAGTAACTGGGTAAAGGAAGGCCTATCATATCAGATATACACAGGCTGTGTCAGGCTTCATATTTTGCGAGTATTGTTTGTAGATATGCATACTGACATGTGCCAGTAAAAAAAAAATGTGTGGGAAATAGAGAGTCATCAAAACAGTCAAGCATATTAAGTCACCCTTCGGCCATGACTCTGTGATTTTTACCTTTTCGGACCGTTGTCTTTTTGGCTTCCCTGTTACCATTGTCAATCTTTTGCCTATATCACATGCGAGGTTTGATGACAGTTTCTGTTGTAATGTATATCAATTATCATGGGGACAATTTCTGTCAAGGCTCTCCAGTTGGTACTCTGGACAGGCTGTCCATTTCTGCCAGCGTGTCACTGCCGTTTCAAACTGGTTGACCTTAAAAACTGTAGGACAACTTGGGTTCTGGATCTCGTCACAGCCACAAGTTATCCACATGTACAATTTAACATAGGTACACACTTTACCACAGGTACAGTATATAACAGGTACAGTACATCACAGACACCATATAATTGCAGGCACAATATATCACGTGCAGCATATCACAGGCGTTGTATGTTACTGGCACAATATGTGATAGGCACAATTTATCACTGGCAGCACTGTAAGACGTACACATTATATAAAAGACACAGTATAGGTAGATAGATAGATAAATGGAGAGAGAGAGAGAGAGAGAGAGAGAGAGAGAGAGAGAGAGAGAGAGAGAGAGAGAGACAGAGAGAGAGAGAGAGATGCAGACAGACAGGTAGACAGACAGACAACAGACAGACAGAGATAAATAGTGACAATTTTGACAGTTTTATTGACAAGAGCCTAATTGACCTTCATGCCAAGGGGGGACAATCAAGTGTTCTTGCAAATGGTACACAAAAATACGACTCACACATACAGAAATATAAAAGAAAGAAACGGATCAAAAAGGAAATCGCACTGCAACATTCTATATGCAGTCAAAATAATCTAGCTTTATGCATTACAGACAAAACATTGGTCAATACTTAAAGTAAAAGATAAAAGTAAACCGTCCGACGGTAATTACGAAATCGTCAGAAAATTGACATTAAGACAATTTGTAGCACTAAATGTAATAAGCTTAGAATTTTTCAGCGATCCTTACTCTTCATCGAGAAACTGCTTCATGAGGAAAGAAATTTTCTTTCTTTGTTCATATGCTTCGGCGATTTACTCCGCAAGTAATCTGACAGTACCTCCATTTGCTTTTGAAATTATTCGATCTAGGTTATGTCTCTTCATATCATACTGCTAAAAAACGTAAATCTTCACATTCCCAACAATCAAACAAAAAGTGGTCTTCTTCTTTTACACCGTGTGAACATAAAGGACACCTGACAGAAAGATTTGTATGAAATGATTTTCTGTTTGCATGAAATCCTAGGCTTGAGCTCTAAACCTTGTCAGATTATCCTGGTTGATTTTATGTGCTTCTTCGTTGAGGTTATTGTCTCGGTTGGAAAATGTCTTTAAAAGAGTTGTACCACGCATATTTTTCTTTCTCTGTCACTGCTATAAAGGCATGCCAGGTTTGTCTCTGTTATGAAAGCAGGCCAGTTTTTTGTGTGCCGTTGTCGGATTTCCGATAAAAATGCTTTTTCATTACCTACCATCTGGGTAACTCAAACTATTCCAAATCCATTTGTTATGAGAGTGTTCTTTATCTCAGGCACCCCAGTTGCGATATCCAATTTCATCTTGCCTGCAAAACATTCTTTTATAATCCTGTCTGCATAAACGTTATTCAGAAAGTCGAATTAGTTTTAACCAGAACCTGATACATTTATCGTAGCTTATGATAAACAAAGGAAACATTCCTTTTTTTTCCATAGCATATTTCATCCGAAGAGTGAAGAGTTAAGTAATCTCTTGATTGCAAAGGTGTACAGTCTCCATTTGCTTGTTTTCACAGAGTCCACAGACATCAGCAGCACATGTCAGAATAGGGGGCAATCTGAGTATCACATACTTTACGGGAAGAAATGTGGCAGAGTGGTTAAGACGTTCGCCTGCCCTGGCAAAATTGATGTAGATTGAAGATAGCCGCCTGGTATTTCTTACCAAACCACAAAAATTGTCACTTACTGTTATCGTGTGCCATCGTGTACCGGTGGAAATGGAAGACACGTATAAAACATCGCATGCATCGTATGTGAGAAACTGGAGGGATAAATGAAAATGAGTGACTGCTATTTGAATGGTACGGGAAACGACTGAATGAGCGCCAGTAGGCTGCTCTTCGGCCGGCTCTACCTGGATAGGCAGCCCGTTGAGTGAGTGAGGTAGTGTGTTTATTGTAAAGCGCTTAGAGCTTGGTCTGTGACCGAGGATAGGCACTATATAAATGCCTAATATACAAAATAAAGAAGGATCAATAGAGTTGTTGTCTCGTTCGTCATTTTTTGTAGATGGATTCCCCTGTCCTCGACAAAGGTGGCAGTACGTCGCAGGTCCTCCAGTCCTCCGTAGAGCTTCTGGGCCACTGGTATTGGATCGCGTCAGGCTTTCTTTCGGAGCGCTTGGTGGAGCGGGCAGGACTGCAGCAGAAGTTCTGTTGTCTGGCTGCCTGTTCTGCAGGGGCACTGCTCTGTGTTGCTGATGCGGAGGTTAGTGAATGGGTGGTGTTTCAGGCCGTTGTGGCCTGTCCTGAGCCTGAAAATGACTACCTGCTTTCGACGAGTCAGCAGGTACTACGGGTCTGCTCTATTGTGGCGTGGATGCTGCTGCTTCGACTTGTTTCGCGCAGCTTGGCCTTAACGATGGTCTGGATTCAGGGTAGCTGGTAGATCTGTCCATCTGCTCCTTCGTAATGCCCTCCTTTGCCAGGGAGTCAGCAGTCTCATTGCCAAGCACGTTGCAGTGGGAGGGAATCCACTGCAGCGTGACAGTGTGAATTATCAATAGAGTTCAATCTTCTCTTTCCACGAAGAATTTCAATCACTCTCTTTCTAGCATGTCTAGCAACTTCTGACCAGCCAGCCTTTAAGCGTAGTTTTGTGGTAAGTCCATACCTAGCTGTCTATATTTGTTTCTTACCTTTACCTTTTCACTCCCATACCACCTGATTTCGTTTATTGCAAGGTCTCCTGTTAAATGACAAATTGTGATATTAGTTCGTCAAAATATGTTAAGTTTAGTCCTTCTACATCAGTTTTTAAAACATTACGTTGGTTGTGTAATCCAATAGAAGTATCTGATAATAAAATCCTGTCATCAGCAAACACTAACATAAACACGTCTACGACTCTTGCAGCTAACTGTAAGGTATGTCTTCCTCATTTGGACAACTCTTCAGCAAATTCATTAATCACAAATGAAACAAGTTGCAGGCTTAGCATACAGCCTTGCTGAACTCCTCGTGGGGGAAAACGAAATATTGGGAATATAAACATTTACCGTGTATGCAGGCCAAGGCAGTCCTAGAGATTCCTCTCAATGCTTTACATAATTTTCAGTCGATGCCTGCTTTCCTAAAGATATTCTATTGTATATTTCTGTTGACAGAGTCAAAGCCCTTACTAAAATCAACGAAGGCAACATATTACTTTGAGTTTCTAAAAAGATACTTTTGAATTAAAGAGTAAAGCATGAACATGTGGTAAACTGAACTGTAGCCCCTTCTAAGCCCAGCTTGCTCTTCAGTAATGTAACACTTCTCTTTCTGGCCATTCCGTGAGTCTTTCATTTAATATGTGTGCATATAATTTACTTAGCACGTTAGATAGTGTTACACCCCTATAATTATCAGGATTGTTGTAATCGCCTTTTTGTGCAAAAGTACAATAATAGATGTTGACCATTCAACTGGGAAGGTTCCAGCTTGAAAAAGCTTATCAAACAGATTAGATTCGCTGGTCATTTGAAGTTTCTGCATTTCGTTTACGATTCCATCTGTACTGGCACTCTTACTATGTTTTAAGCATTTAATAATACTCTGAAATTCTGTTTTCGTTACTGGATCATTGAACAAAAGTTCATGTGAATTTTCGTCATCCTCCTCAGCATATTGTTTTGACTATCAATAATTGCACATGAGTTAAAAACACCCTGAAAATATTCCTACCAATGTATTGACATATGATTATGAATTACATACTTCGTATGGATGGATCTCATTGTTGACCAGAATAATTTTGGATCTTTAACTGATTCTTTTAGTGTGTTCAGTCTGTTGAAGTCGTGTGCTTTCTTTTCTTCTCTATTCAGTTTATTATGGTCTGTTCTTGCCTTTACATATGCATCGTTCCGTTTATTCAAACCGGCTTTTGAGCGCCAGTAACTTCTGAGAAGCCCCTTGACGCGTTATTTTTCAGCTTCACACTCCATGTCAAACTACTATTCTTTCTTTTTTTTTTTTTGGCTGTCTTTCCCCCAACCTTGCGACCGCGCCGTAAAGAATTCCCGAGAAAAGCTCATGCATTTATTTACACCAATGTGTAAATCATTGTTCACTCTTTCCATACATTCTTGAAACATATTAGACTGGATGGAGCTCCTCTTCTTTTTTTTTTTGGATATATATATATATATATATATATATATATATATATATATATATATATGTGTGTGTGTGTGTGTGTGTGTGTGTGTGTGTGTGTGTGTGTGTGTGTGTGTGTGTGT
>JADBJO010004701.1:145000-150000 GCA_016801955.1 Conus betulinus
CTTGTATTTCGTTGAAGTTTTGCATCACGTAGAAGTACTAAAATGTCGTTATTTTCCTCCTAGTGGATACCACATACGTAAGTATCTGAATTTTCTGTCTATCTGCACTTAAGGATTAGATATATTGAACTGTTTAATGGCAAGGAAAACAGAAATCCTGACATTTCACACAAAAGGTGATGTGAGCAGAAACAGAACACGTGTTACTTTACTGACAGAGTAACGTCAGAGTGCTCGCTCGTCGTGTGAAACCTGGATGTGAAGGGAAAATCGACGCTGTGTGGGGCGTGGTCTTGTAGGTCGTGTAGGAATGGGACGAAGGTCTGGGGGCTTCCTGGTCGTCATCTCTGGTTCCAGGATGCCCCCAGTGCCGTTCTCCCTGTTGTAGAGATTAGTGGTTTAACACATTGCCGTGTTTTGGTGTGGATTGATATATCTTGTTTGTGTTGCAAATTCTTTTTCTTCCTGTGTTATCTTTATGTCTTACAAAGTCAACGTCTTGTTTGTGCTTCACACAGTTTTTTTTTTTCATGTAAATATAAATGCAGAAAAGTAATGGTGATTCAGTTAGGACATATCTGCATGGAAAACCAAGTGCTTTTTAGAAAGCTATATAAAATTAGTTGGTGTTAAAAAAAACACGAATATAACAACCAGAACTGGCTATAGCAGACCACTTTGCATTGTTCCATTTCTGCGGATGTGATTTCTACCGCGTCCTACAGCGTTCCATCATCATCATTTCTCCCCATTCCATCCAGCTCCCTTTCGCCTTTTACTCCACTTTTCCATTTGTCTGCTCTGTCCCACCTGTCTGCCTTTTTGCCCCATGACTTTGCTGTTAATAGCAGCAGTTGAAGGTGCCTTGTCCTTGGTTAGCCCATTTCTCTTTGACAGTTCTTCAACAGCCACCTACATGTTTCCCCTCTAGCTATTCTTTCATCCCAGAGATATAGTTCAGAGAGCTGCTTCAGCCACAGTTCCTTTTCAGTTTTATTCTATTTTTGAACCAGCATACTGTCTGTGTGTTTCAAATGGGCATCGTCAGGTTACTGAAGTACATGAGATGTGATATTTTGACGTAACGTACGTGGTATCCACAGACTTCAGTACGCTAGTTTTTGGTTTTCCTCGTGAAAATCGTCCACTTTTGATCATTTTTCGCAGCAGCGGTAAATTCAAAATGCGTTCTGACAATTTTGTAAAGATCTGTCATTGTTGAAGATTGTTGATTTCCTGCCTTGATTCTCTCTTTTATGTGCTCAGTTTACCATGATGATTAACTTGCATATTCTTGCTTTTCCCTGTTTAGCAAAATATATATGTATGTAGTCTATCTAAGTCCTTTATTTGGTATCAGACATTTATTGATAAATCTCTGCCCATGTTTGACAGAAAATGTATAAAAGGTCTGATCTTGTTAAAAGACATTTTCATATATTCAATAAAAGAATGAGCAAACAGTGTAATTAAACATGTGCTTTTGAGTATATAATGCAATGATTTATCAGTGATGAATGTTTATAAAAGTTTATCAGAAATGTCAGTTTTTTTTGTTATGTTGAAAATACTGCTGCTAGAAATGTCAATTGCAGTTGGCCATA
The DNA here is from genome assembly GCA_016801955.1 of Conus betulinus. Lineage (NCBI taxonomy): Eukaryota > Metazoa > Mollusca > Gastropoda > Neogastropoda > Conidae > Conus > Conus betulinus. The sequence continues at coordinate 146,605 of JADBJO010004701.1, forward strand.
TAATTCAGTGACATATTCACATTTGAATTCGCCAGAAGGGTTTCAACAATATTTATCATTCTGTCAAGCTTGGTTTGGTGTCAGTAATTGTTTTTGCTGGGAAAACGCCAATACTTAAGTTTATCATAACACAAACATACAACACTCACAAGCTTGCAAACTGGCGTACACATGCACAAATACACTTGCAAGCATGCACACACATACACACGTATACACGTTTTTGTCCACACGCGCACACAGACAGAGACAGAGACAGAAACACACACACACACACACACACACACACACACACACACACACACACACACACACACACACATACACACACACACACACACACACACACACACACACACACACACACACACACACACACACACACACACACGTGATATAAAAAGAATGTTACGAGTGAATATACCCTTTTGCTCTGTCACATCCTGCGGTCTCCATACAGTGTTGTAGAGCGTCTTCTTAACCGTTGGGTGTTTATGACTTTGAAATGTATTTAAAATCGTATCTGGGGTTTTTGAAATCGTTTTTAGACCATGTTAATAGTTCATAGTTGGAGCGTTCAATATTTGTGCAAAGTTTTAACTGATTTTTTTAAAATCTCAAGACAGTTTAACATCTGATATTGAAATTGATATTGAAACGATTTCTCTTGAACAATCTGAGACGTTGTGTGTCATGAGTTCAAAATCAACAGATTGCTCTACATATTCCTCTTAATTTTTGAGGAAAGAACACCCAGTAACACTGGTTTGGCCTCTTTCAAATAAAGATCAAAACAGATGCACCTTATGCTTTTTGTCAGACATATTTCTCTGTCTTTAGACAGACAGACAGACAGACAGACAGACAGATAGACAGACAGATAGATAGATAGATAAATAAACATATATATATATATATATATATATATATAGAGAGAGAGAGAGAGAGAGAGAGAGAGAGAAAGGGAGAGAGAGAGAGAGGGAGAGTTTATAATGATGTTACAGTGTGTGTGTGTGTGTGTGTGTGCGCGCGCGCGCGCGCGCGCGCGCGTGTGTGTGTGTGTGTGTGTGTGTGTGTGTGTGTGTGTGTGTTGAAAAATTTAACGGGGAGGTAAATGAGAAGAAACTAATTACGAACTTTGATGAGGACTGCCAAAAAGTTCACAGCTTAAAAAAAAACATTAGCGTGAACGGATTGATTAGGAAATACCCCATTTTCTCTCTTTTTAGAAGGCGCCTGATACCAGTTTCAAACAATTCCAGTAGTACAAAAAACTGCAGAAAAGTCGTGATTGTGATTTTGATTTGCTGACCAGCCATGTCCTTATCAGACATTTGGAGCAGCACATCAGCTGTGTGGATGAGTTCTATAAGCACCGGCAGCTGGAATGACAAAACAGATGTGTGGGACAGCTCAACGAGCACAGGTAGTTCGGCAGACACACTGAGGGGTCCTCAGTTTACTCCCACCCCCTGTACACATCCACCTATTTACATCTGGTCCATTGGCTCACCCCTCATCCTGCTCGTTGGCAATTTTGGCAACATCATCATCATCATCATCATGCCCTGAAAGTAATCAGGAGAGGCGATAATAAACATTTGTTTCACAGCCTTGGCCATCGTTGACTTGGTCGTTCATGACATCTTGCTGTTGGTCGAGTGGATAGGGGTGGCTTTTGAATATGTCATCCATCGTTGACTTGGTCGTTCTTGACATCTTGCTGTTGGTCGAGTGGATAGGGGTGGCTTTTGAATATGTCATCCATGTTCAAAACGATTTTCTGTGTAAAATCCGCAACTGGATAGGAGGGTCGACAACAGTTATCAGTGCCTGGTTCCTGGTCTGTCTGACAGCTCACAGAGCAGTGACTGTGGTGTGTCCACATCGAGTCAACGCACTGTTGTTGGTGTGCTAACGGGGATAACCGTCTTCTTTAGTGTTGTGTACTCCCATTATCTGTATGGCTATCAATTGAGTTACATCAAAGAGACCAAAAAGTATATTTGCATTATGTTTCCAGAAAGCTATGCGACTTTTGTCCAAGAAGTCTTCTCGTTCATATACCTGGTGATATACTGTGTTCTTCCTTTCGTTTGCATCTTCGCTGCCAACAGTGTGTGTTGTTTTGGAAACTGAAGGCCACTGTTCAAGAAGTCCGTCACCAATTTGCTGAAAAAGAATCTGTTGCTGCCAGAAGGAAAGCAGCCAGCTCCGTGACATTGACCATCATCACTGTGTCCTTGACCTTCATAGTGCTGACCCTGCCTGCGTCGGTATATTTCATCACGTTTTTCATATTTGGGTATTCTGCCTCGATCCACTCCTTGATTCGGGCTATCGTGTTTATGTTAGTGTATTGCAACAATTCGATCAACTTTTTACCTCTACTGTTTAACAGGTTCAAAGTTCAGGAAGGAATTCGTGAGAATGTTCTCCAGAAAGCCTCAACTTGCTTGATAAGGTGAACGGATTGCACGAGCAACTTTACACCTATCTGAGTTCACTTTATTTAAAAGATCATGTACAACAGTATGATTCATTAACTGGGCAACAAAACTTTAAAATATGTATTATCATTCTGTTTGACTTGGGTGATATACGTTGTTCTGTATTAGTTTCTCTCTCTGTCTCTGTCTCTCTCTCTCTCTCTCTATCTCTCTCTCTCTCTCTCTCTCTCTCTCTCTCTCAACCCAGAACTAGACATGCACATAAAGAACTATGGCTGGTCCCTAAATGAAAAAAAAATCTTTGTACACCACACAGCAAATGGTCTGGAGAAGGATCTATCAAACCAAAATCTTATGCAGCGTGTGTATGTAGTAGTAGAAAAAAACCCCCAACAAACAAACACGCAGTCAAAACTTTATGTCGCCAATTTGTTGGACAGACGAGATAGACGAGCTCCAGATAAATATCCACCATAATCGATTCAATATGACAGAAGAATACTTAAGGTTTAACATGTACAATGAAGCCAGAATTAAAAAAAAAAAAAAGTTGTTTTTGCTTGATCGTCAAGTTTTCTCATACCCCAGAAAACAATGTTAGCTGTTTAATCAGTCAAATGCTCAGAGTCTAAAGCGAATTCTTTATACGAGATGTTGCCGCAGTTAACTTAAGAATTGGACGCAAAGTGAGAAAGCCGAGCCGAGCCGAAACTGTCAGAAGCGAGATCGAAACAAGAAAATTAGAACGTGCAAAAGAGCAAGAACGCAAGGTCCGATTTCGAAATATAGCCCACAACCTAAGCGCATACAAAAATGGTGCAAAGAAAATAGATCCAGGTCGTTAGAAAATGAAACTAATATCCACGAAGAAGGCTAGTTTACTGATGAGTAAGAAATGCTGATGGTCAGAATGTTAGTCTGATAAACCAAACAGAAGTCTGCTTCA
>JADBJO010004701.1:155000-157500 GCA_016801955.1 Conus betulinus
AGCAGCTGAATACAAACTATTCAGTTGTCTTTGAAGGCCAACTATAGTCGTAGACAATAAAATAATGTCATCAGCAAAAGGTAAGATGAACAAGTTCCGAGAGATCAAAAGTCATACCAGTCATCCATTTTGAATTTACTCCAAAGCCAATTTATTTATGAACAGAGAAAATAAAACAGGACTACAAACATCCCCTTGCTTGACCCCATCGTACACTTGACGAAATCTGATAATTTCGCTCCCGCTCTAATTCTTGCTTTCACCTTATACATACCCTTCACACAATGATACATTTACCTTTAATTCCATTTTTTAACAAAATAGGTCACAGCAGTTTCCGTGAAACTGAATCGAAAGCTTTCTCGAAATCTGCAAAAGCCACATACACCTTTTTGTTATTTACAAATAGTTTTTGAATTGCAGCTAACAAACTAAACATGTGATCAATAGTAGAATAACCTTTTCTGAATCCTGCTTAATGTTCTCCTGTTATGTTATTCTGAGATATCCATTCATGTAGTCTATTATTGATAACAGAACTATAGAGTTTACTACATACATTGCACAACGAAAATATCTCTTTAATTATTTACATCGTTTATCTTCCCCTTCTTAGACAAAGGTAAGTTTATGGATTCTTTCCAATCTTCTGGATACATCCCAGTGTCACAAAGATGATTAAACAATTTTACTAAAAATCTTAAAACAGTCGCACCAGAATGCTAAAAAAACCGCCAGTGAGGCCATCAGGTCCAGCAGTTTTACCATTCCTCAATTTCTTAATGGCTGTTAATATTTCCCCTCTGGAAATTGAACTGTCAAAAGTAGTTTCTTCATTATTTATGGCATTGTCAGTCTCAGTGGACTCATCATCGTCCATATCCAAAGATTTTAAAAAAATGTAAGAACCAGTCCTGCATCGGAGTATTATTTGCAGGTTGTAGTTTCTTTTTGGAAATCTTGTGTATAGTTTTCCAATATAAGTGCTGATTATTACCCGAAGACAGAAGATCGTTCAAATAGGAGATCATTATGTTCTTTTTCTGTTTCCTTTCATTTCAATGTTTATATTCCATTTTCTCGCTCTACAGAACAATATTCTTTCATGTTTATCCATTGTTTTCAGAACAATTCTGAATAATCCACGTGCTTTACGTTTTTCTATCCTGCATTCTAGATCAAACCAATTCTATATACATTTCTTATTTGCAGGAAAGTTTTGGACTTTGAGTTCAAGCTATGTACACGGTCGAAAAAAAAAAAAACCCGAAAGCTCCCTTTTTATCCGAAATCATAAGGTGTACCAGCTCTTCACATTGTTGCCAGTATTTATTTGTTTGTACGAGGAATGCCGTGGATGATGATGTTATTCCTCTTCTACATCCCTTCCAGGTCATCTACATCCCTTCCAGGTCATCTACCTTCCTGTCCAAAGATGCCACTTTGGCGGTGAGTCTAGTGTTTTCTTCCATTGACCTGTCATTATCCTGCATTAAGGCAGACATTTCTTGCTTTGCACCAGTCATTTCAGCTTGGAGATTCGCACACATGTTTTTCACATCTTTCATGGCCTCACTCAGTCGATCAAATTTGCTGGTTAAATTGTTCAACATTGCCACAACATCCTTCAGTGTGGAACTGGCCGGAGACGCTGAGGCAGCAGAAGCAGAACCCGATCCATGGCCACTGTCGCTGCGACACTTTCCAGACGGGTTTGGCGCTTACTGTCAGGCTTAACAGAATAAGGTCCTGGATTCAGTTCTACGTCTCCACAGCGTTGTAGCAAATGTCCGTAGCACAAGAGAGACAGTAACAATCTTAAAGTGACACCGTCCATTCGCGACCTCAACACCAACACCGACATTCTCATGGCGGCTTTATATTTTATCCGTTTCAACATAAAGCCGGCAAATATATGAGCAAATATGCCACACACATACCTGAATGTCAGCGATGCAGACGGCATACTACCTCACAACAGACACAGTCAACTGTCGAGACACAACACGGCACAACTAGGAGAAAAGAAAGTAAAGTCACAGAGCTCAGAAGAAAAAAAAAAACGTGTCACTCAACTTCGTGTAACTCAGGACCCCCCCCCCCCCCCCCCCCCAGTAGATAATATTAAGTGAGACAAAATACTGTTTTTGTGATCCCCAAAACACCTGCTTGTCATAACTGGCATGACTGAATTGCTGAATTGGTGTGTTGCAATGGAGTGTTATGACCCAAGCCCTCTACAGTTCCTTGGTTCATGATCTTGGAAATATCTTATATTGTACTATTCTAGCTGCCTATGCTGACAATATTGCCTTGGAGAGAAAAAAATCAGTATATTTTTACAAGGATAAAAACCCAAAGGACAGCCCCCACAGTGCATTTTCATGATACAATAAATACCATTCTTCAGTTAATGTCACAGTGGTTTTATCTTATTAGCTGAAAAAACGCTTTTCATGATATAAAAAAAGGTATGACAGACTTTACAACTAGAATGCTG
>JADBJO010004701.1:165000-188985 GCA_016801955.1 Conus betulinus
ATTCATTAAAAACAATTCTCGGTACACTAGGATACCATCAATATATAAATGATATCTAATTTTCAAGGGAATGGCTAGCAGTTATTCATATTTTTTTCTTTTGTGTGTGTATATATGTTTTTGATTTATGTCTGTTGCTCCTTTTTATGATCTGTCTTTGATTCTGTCCAGAGTTTAGTTATATTTTCCTTTGTCTTCTTAACTCTGGAATATTGAAATTATATGTAGAGAAACTTTGAATGGAAGCTAAAAGTGTATGTGGGAAAAAAGTTTTTTTGCTCTTTGTATTCGTCAAATAAGTTCGCTGCCTTGAGTTGGTCAGGTAGACTCTTTCTTGCAGCAGTTCTGGTGATAACCACTGGTTCGTCTGGGGATGCTTAACCTTTTTTCGATGTGACGGTGCGTGTTTATTTATGATGGTGAGGAATGTTTAGTACCAGAATGACAGTGCATCATTGACGTCAGAATAATTATAAGTTAAGCGAAATCGGGAAATGCTTAAGTAACAGAGTTGTGTTGTTTCATCAAACTTTTTGATAGAGCAATAGTGTGACCATTGGATAGAACCACATGCAGAAGACTGGATAATGATCACACCAATACCAGAATCTAGCACTAAAACATCTAATACTGCAGGTTTGTTGTTTGTGTATATATGATCAATGAGAGTCGCAGCTGTTCTAGTTATTCCCGTTGGGGTTTGTACTAAGTGATGGAATACAGTAAGTGTAAGTGTGGTTGTCCAAGCTGGTTGATGTTTTAACATATCAATGTTAAGGTCTCCTAACAATAGAATATTTGAATTGTTGTGACAGATCCGGTCCATCATTTCTATGAAGATGTCCTACCATTCGTACGTGGAAAATCGCTTTCTATATAAATTTCCGATTGTTAATGCCGGTGATTTTTTTTTCAAATTTCAATCCAGATACATTTAATGGTATTAGTGTGAAGTTCAGTTCTGCATTTGGTAATGCTGGCAATTGACTGATAAACGTATATAGCGAGGCCAGTATGCTGGGGTTAATCACTGTCGCGACGTTCTATTTGCAGTCAGGGATGCTGATAAGATTATCTGTAATGCAAGAATCTACTCTTGTTTCACTGACACCAAATACTTGTACTGGATGGGGTAACTATTTCAAAAGTGAGGAGATGTCAAAGACCTCATCGATTAACTGACAGACATTGCGATGCCCAACTTTAAGTGATGGAACAGCGGGAGTGTGGGAAGGCATAGACGGTAAAGGAATAGTGAGACCAAAAATCGATTAGGAAGACAAGAGTTTTCAAAAAGAGATACAGATGATGATAGATCAATAAACCAGAAAAAGTCAAGAATAGGTAACGACAGTGCATAGGGCTCAATGATGACAAACGCGCAGGAAGAAAGGTAAACTATTAAGCATAAGGATACAGATAACAGAACATATCTTTAGAAAAATCAGTAAACCAATAAAAACAGCAAATAACAAGAAAGGGTAGTGTTCTGAGCAGGATGTCAAATACACACAAAGAAAGATTAACAAACTATCAAGTTTAAGTCAATGAATTGCGATAATGCAAAGAGAAGTCAATACGTACAGTGGTAGAAATATGGAGGATGTTATGAGTACAATCCACTGTAAGAGAGGAGAGAGAGAGAGAGAGAGAGAGAGAGAGAGAGAGAGAGAGAGAGAGAGAGAGAGAGAGAGAGAGAGAGAGAGAGAGAGATAGAGAGAGAGAGAATCGATGGAAAGGCAATATTTGGGCATTCACGGCAAGAAGCCGAAGTTTCCAATCTGACAATAAGGTATCATACATTTAGGGTGCTTTGCAACAATTAAGGGATTATGATTTGTACCTGGTTAAAGCTGTATGAAGGGTGACCGGAACGCAGAGCCACTGGTATCGATCGGTATTAATGCATTTCAACAAGATGTTCTGATCTCAAGCTGGAAGAATGTTTTACCTGCGTAGATCTTGTTGAAAAGCTGATGTCATGAAAACAATCCTTTGAGAGCTGCAAAAGGTTTCCAAAAGCTGCGAAATGTGGTAAGGAAAGAAAGGCGATAGGACGGGAAAAGGAAGTGGGGAGGTGAAAGTTTGGTTTGCTGTGGAAAAGTAGCTGCAAAAGAAGGTTCCTGAGAGCTGCAAAATACAGTAAGGAAAGAAAGGAGTTAAGAGGGGAAAGGGAGGTGGGAGCATGACGGTTTGGTTTCCTATTGAAAAATAAGAAGGATCATGACATATGAAATGTTTGCGTACCTGAGATCTTGTTTGATGTAAACAGGAGCTATCCTCAAATGTTAAAATCAACTGCTTTGTGATCCCATCCCATTACAAACATTTTGGGTATTTTTTCACCCTTATCTGGAGTACAGAAAACCTGTCAGACAAAGGAAGAGTGAACACACACTCGGGCACCTATCAAACATTCACCCTGAGCAGTGCACAATGCTTCTCTGTGTGCCGTAATCAATGGTGTAAATGTTTCAGTGAGTATTTCGCGAGACTGGATGCTACATGAAAATACTAAGAACAAAAGCCTTGATTACAACTTTCTATGTAGTAAAGCAAATAGGATTTCGTGTATTAACAACATAAAAAATCTTGAGCAAAAATAATGATCTGTCCTCGCTATTCATACTCTGTTTTTGTATTATTATCACCTCGTCCGTTTGTTTTCTTAACGGATGTTTATCTAGTTGTACTTACTACTTAATCTTCATGAAATGAAAAAAAAAGAATCTCCCTAGGTTCTCAAAACGTAAACCGCACACATACACACACACACACACACACACACACACACACACACACACACACACACACACACCACACACACACACACACACACGCATACATATACACACACACACACACACACACACACACACACACACACACACACACACACACACACACACAGTTTGTGTGTGTGTGTGTGTGTGTGTGTGTGTGTGTGTGTGTGTGTGTGTGTGTGTGTGTGTGTGAGAGAGAGAGAGAGAGAGAGAGAGTCTGTTTACCGGTATCTGGATTTAGACTCTGCGGTTGGTAGTGTGCGACAGTATTTATATCGGAATATTTCCGACTAATCACAGCCTCTGTGCGGCTATTTTTTGAGCTATGATAAATCAAGTCGCTCTTTCCACTTAACCACTTTTATCCCCTTCCTCCTAAAAGATGTTTTCTTATTGTTGTTAATTCATGTAAAAAAATCTTCTCTCTCTGCAGCAAGTTGGTACCGGCTTGGGTTGAGACGATTCTGTGGGTCCGTCCGGGACTCAAACGAGCTGGTTTTCAGAGGAGCTGTATTCGTATTTGTGGGCCCAATTTTTTTGCCTTATCTTTTTTTTTTTTATTGGCGAGAGAGATTGTGGTGTAAAGAAATCATGTAAAGTATTTCATTGCCATATTTAGCTACATGTTTCTTGTGTGCCTGTTTATTTGTCTGAGTCGTTTGTCTGGGTGTGAGGAATCCAGTTTCAAACTCAACCTTGTGACAGGTATCCACACTTTACAAAACTCCCAGACACTGCGCTGTGTCAGGTTACATGGTTCTTATTCACCACACCCTTGCCACTTCTTTTGCGTAATACCATTTCATCATGGGGAGATGACACGCTTGATTTGTGGTATGGGATGATCGAGGTGTCTTGGCTGTTCAAAACTGTAGCCTCTGTGAAGCATACTAACCACTGAACCAAACCGACTGTCATGTTTACTGAAAGTTTGAAGCCCCCTGTATTTTTTGTGGAAGGGTTACACCATGTGGAAGTATCAACATTCCATGTTGTCAACCTAGTGGCTACCACATATGTAAGTATCAATTTTCTGTCTATCTGCGCTCAAGGATTAGATAATATCGAACTGTTTAGTGGCAGGGAAAACAGAAATCCTGACACTTCACACAAAAGGTGACGTGAGCAGTAACGAGAAACGTATCACTTTATTGACACAGTAACATCAAAGAGCTCGCTCATGTGATACCTGGATGTGAAGGGAGAATCGACATTGTGTGGGTCGTGGTCTTGTAGGTCATGTTCTGATTAGGAACGAAGGTCTGGGGGCTTTCTGATCATCATCTCTGGGTCCAGGGTGCCCCCAGTGCCGTTCTCTCCGTTGTAGAGATGAGTAATTCAACACATTGCCCTGCTTTCGTACAAATTCGTTTTTTTTCGTGCTTGTGTTGCACATTGTTTTTAGTGCTATGTTATCTTTATGTCTTACATAGTCAAGCGTCTTGCTTGTGATTCGCGCCGTTTTCTGATGCAAATGAAAATAGAAAAGGTAATGGTAATTCAGTTAGGACATCGCTGCAGGGAAAACCAAATGCTTTTTCGAAAGCTGTATCAAATTAGGTGGTGTAAAAAGAGCGCGAACATGACAATCAGAACTAGCTACAGCGGACAGTTTAGCATGGTTTTGTTTCTGAGAACAAATATGTTAATGACAAGCTGTTTCTTCCGTGTCCCACATTGTTCCACTAACCATCTCGTTTCTGCCCTTCTCCGTCCAGCGCCCCTCCTCCTGTCACTCCAATGTTGTTCCTTTGTCCACTTTGCCCTTCTCCTCTCCCTCTTTCTTTTCCCCATGCCTTTGATATTGGTTTCTATTTACAGCAGCAGTCAAAGGTGCATTCACCTTGGTTAACCCTTTTCCTTTCTCTTTGATAAGTATTCAACAGCCTACAAGATCATGCGCATATAATCAAAAGCATTATTAATGTGTATACATTAATAAATCCTCTCGCAAATGTATGTAATTGTATAAAAAAAATTAGCAAAGATTTAGTGAATCACGAACTTCTCCCACCTCCAACCCCCGAAAGGAAATGAAGTAAGCTAATACATGAAGGAATGAATTATTTAATTGATTAAAACATGGAAAAATGAACTCAAAGTTATAATTAAAAAAGGTGGTGGGACGACGCAGGGGGGGGGTGGGGGGGGGGGGGGGGGGGGGGGGGGGGGGGGGGGGGGGGGGGGGGGGGGGGGGGGGGGGGGGGGGGCGGGGGGGGGGGGGGGGGGGGGGGGGTGGGGGGGGTGGGGGGGGGGGGGGGGGGGGGGGGTGGGGGGGGGGGGGGGGGGGGGGGGGGGGGGGGGGGGGGGGGGGGGGGGGGGGGGGTGGGGGGGGGGGGGGGGGGGGTGGACAGGATCAAAAAGAGCTGAGGCTACAAAAGAGCTGAGGTGAGGAGGTATGAACTAGCTCCTTATATTGAAAGTTTTTTTTTCAACGATTGACTGCGATGAGAATGCATCATATCGGGCTCTCCAGCTGCAGGGAGGCAGAGATCATGGCCTGACGCTCGCTGGGCCTGCCTCTGGGTGGACAGTCCTCCGGTCTGTGGCAGTCGTCGGGCTGGTCGCTGTCCGTCGGCGTGGTGTCGCCCACTCCGGGTGTGTCCTCTCTGTCCTAGCTGGAGTCCCTGAAACTGAAAACTGGCACAGAGGATCCCCGCGTTTATGGCCGGATTGTCTGCACTCGCGGCAAAGATACTCTTTGTCGCACACTGAGCATGGTGGTTCTGTCCCAAGCAATTGGAGTAAATGAAGGGTATTCGCCGCGCGCGCACGAACGCACGCGCGCGCACACACACGCACACGCACACACACAAACACAAACACACACACACGCACGCAACACACACACCACACACACACACACACACACACACACACACACACACACACACACGCACGCACGCACGCACGCACGCACGCACGCACGCACGCACACACACACACACACACACACACACACACACACACACACCACACACACACACACACACACTTGAATGTAATGTGTTTATGAAAGTACGAAGAATGTATGTTTCGTTCGCTATAAACGTTTACTAAGCTAGAAAGCCTATACCACGTTCAGAATCTACGTCCTCTGCGATCAAGTTTCTCGTATTTCTTAAATGCCGTCTGTTTAACATAAAACATTTTTCAAAATTCATAAACCCAGACGAATGTTGAAAAATATCAAAACCAAGCATTAAACTTGACACCATGAGCTTTCATTGTGTATGTGACACACTCTGAATATTGCGATGATCAAAATTGACCAAATGCTAACTGCCGCATCCAAGCCTTCTTTTCTCCGTGAACCATTCTTGAAGATTTCAAGCACCAAACTGCTCATCTACATAATCCAGACGTTTCGATGCAAATGTTGTTAATGTTTGACTCCTAACATAAATTCATGATTCTTTAAATGGTCTGTCTGTTTAGAATATTTCAACATAAAAGATTGTTGTCAAATGGGAATGAATGTTGCTATAATGAAAGTAGAGAATCCGAATATGTTGTTAAAATAACCTTTTTCAACAGCAAAGGTTCTTCTCTCTGATAGTCAAATCTAATAAGTAAAGTGTATATGGATTTGAAACGCAGAATGCCTTGGCATTTAAATGTGATCGCATCCACCTGTCTCTAGAGACAGTGGTGTTTGGGCCATGGATCAGTCAGCTGTGGAGCTGCAACGCCTGCTGTGGCCTGAAGAGCCTGGTCCTTGAGCGGCAGACTATGTTGCAGTTGCTGCAGGTGAGGTCTCAGTCTGTGGGCGCCAACGCAGTTCTTTGCCGTCTTTAGAGCCACCGTTCCTGTCGCTGAACTTCTCTGTCCTCTGCTCTAATTTGCTTGATGATTCTGGCCTTGATGGTGGACCCGCCTGCTGACCCGGTCTGAAGCTGCTGTCTCCTGGTCTGCTGGGTCGAGGCTGCCTGCCCTCAGGTCGCGTTTGCGTACATATTTGTAATGTAGGACGGCTCTGAGGGTCTGGAGCCTGTAGCCAGCTCACCGCACAGCATGTCTTAGAATGCGACAGTCGCCCATGGGACTGATCTGGCCAAGTTTTTAGATCTCTGTATTTTCGGTCAGTGTGGTGATGTTTTTGATTTATTTTAAACATTTGGAAAGTGCGTATGCATGATTAATTGTCCAGTTTTTATTTTTGCATCGGTTGATAACGCGATTGGAATATTCGAAATTATGTTAGACTGTTTACCAGGTCTCAGTTGCAGTTGCTAGTGCATTACCGAAGGTTCGAGAATGTGGTAGAAGCTGATCAAATCACATTCGCCTAAGCTTGTCGAGATTTCATTGGTTGAGTTTACCGATATGCAGAATATTGTAGAAAACGGCTAAAAAAGGATGAGAGGTCTAGTCGATGAAAAGCTGCCATTAATAGAATATTGGCTGGTGCATGTACATTTGAGCTCCAGTAAGACTTCTGAAGTGGAAGGTCAGTTAACTGCTGTGTTTGTTGTGCCTATATTCTTCAACATTTGTATGTAAAGGATCCTCTTCGTTTCAATACCGCCTGGTGTATTTTATCGTCTTCAAGCTGAAACACCTATCACGGGATCTACAACGAAACTCTTACAAGTTACTGCACATACTTCTACATGTTCACACGCACACGCACCTTGTACTGTGGAAGTCAGCGGTCTAAGCGGTTTCTAACGTGAAACACACACACACACACACACACACCACACACAACACACACTATCTCTCATATACACAACGCACAGCACACACACACACACATACATCTCTCTCTCTCTCTCTCTCTCTCTCTCTCTCTCTCTCTCGACACACACAACACACACCACACACACACCCACACATACATATATATATATATATATATATATATATATATATATATATAATATATATATTGTATAATGCTGAACAATTAAATAGTGGGGGAAAACAAGTGCAGGTTAGCAATTCTTCCATATATATATATATATATTATATATATATATATATATATTATATATATATATATATATATGTATGTATGTATGTATGTATGTATATAAACTAATAAATTACAAGGATAAGTAACCGAGCACCAGTTTTATTGTAATTCAGTCCCTTGTGGATTCATTCTAAGAACTGGCCCTCAGCACTTGGGTCTTAAGAGTTTTTTTTTTAAATTTTCTACTTTTTTTTCAGAAGAAAATGTACCTTGTTTTAATAATCTCTTACGATTTTCTTTTGCTTTCTTAGGTGATACCTTTGGTTGGTTTTGTGAAAACTCAATAACCATACTACGGTATTGGACACCATCCCTTTTTGGGGGATAGCATTCTGCTTAAAATAGAAAAGGCAGAGGAGTCATGTTTACAACTTTCCCGCGGTCACCGAGAAAGCAATCAGGTTTCGAAAACACCCGGTATCTGACCAGGAGTTATATGTTAGTGGAGTTCCCCCCCCCCCCCACCCCCCGCTATTGGAGGTTGTCTCCCCTTTGGAGACTATAAGCTAGCAGAAGGCTCATTTTGAGAAGCATTTATTATTCCCCCATTCCACACACTCATGCACGTACTGTGGAATTAACCAGACATTATCTACCACTGCAGTTATGAATGCTTATCTCCTCCTATTTCTTCAATCTAAGACATAAGAGCAAGCTTTGTTTATAACTAATATATATATGTGTGTGTGTGTGTTACAGACATTACGGAGGTGTGTTACAGACTGTTTATAGAGTGGAGTGTTTGATGGGGACTGGAAGTTAATAACAGTGCAAACGTTTTCACTGAAAAAAAATCGATGTTTCCTACTTGGCACGAGACAGTGTAAAATCTGATGTTGAAATAATTACTGAAATAATGGAGCAAATCTGAAGCCTTGTGCGTCATGAGTTTTCAAAATCAACAGATTGCTCCCACACATTTCCTCTTGGTTTCTGAGGAAAGAATACCTAGTAACACTGGCTTTGTCTCTTTCAAATAAAGATATGAAAACAGATCCATCTAATGCTCTTTTCGTAAGAGATGTTCGTCTGTCGATAGACAGACAGATAGGTACATAGATAGATAGATAAACCCATAGAGAGATAGATAAATAGGTAGATAGATGAATAAATAAATAAACAAACAGATAAATAAATAGACAGGCAGCTAGATAGGTACCTTGAGAGAGAGAGAGAGATTCATTGTGATGTTAATGTGGTGTGTTAGGAGTTTAAGGGTGAGGAGGTGAATGAGAAGAAACTACCTAGCATATGAACGTTGATGAGGGCTGCCAAAACGTTCACAGCTAAAAGAACAAGCGTTAGCGTGAACGCATTGACTAGACAATACTCCGTTTTTCTCTTTTTAGAAGGCGTCTGATGTCATTTTTGAGACAATTTCAGCAACGAACAAATCTACAGAGAGATCATCATTGTCATTTCGATTTGCTGACTAGGCATGTCGTTGTCAGACTCGTCTGGAGCAGCACATCAGCTGTGCGGAAGAGTTCTATAAGCACTGGCAGCTGGAATGACAAAACAGATGTGTGGGACAGCTCAACGAGCACAGGTAGTTCGGCAGACACTGAGGGGTCCTCAGTTTACTCCCACCCCCTGTACATATTCAGCTATTATATCTGGTCCATTGGCTCACCGCTCATCCTGCTCGTTGCAATTTTGGCAACATCATGATCATCATGATCATGCGCAGAAAGAAATCAGGAGAGGCGACAATAAACATTTGTTTTTACAGCCTTGGCCATCGTCGACTTGGTCGTTTCTTGACATCGTGCTGTTAGAAGAGTGCATAGGTGTGGCTTTTGGATATGTCATCCATGTTCAAAAAACGATTTTCTGTGCAAAACCCGCAACTGGATAGGAGGGTCGACAACAGTTATCAGTGCCTGTTCCTGGTCAGTCTGACAGCTCACAGAGCAGTGTCTGTGGTGTGGCCACATCGAGTCAACGCACTGTGCACACGGCGCCCAGTCGTTGGTGTGCTAACGGGGATAACCGTTTTTTTCTTCGGTGTTGCGTACTCCCATTATCTGTATGGCTATCAGCTGACTTACTTCAAGGAAAACCAATGAGTATATGTGCATTGCATTATACTACCAGAAAGCTATGCCAATTTTGTTCAAAAAAAACTTCACCTTCATACATTTTGCATTGTACTGTTTCATTCCTTTTGTTTGTATCATTGTAGCCAACAGCGTGCTGGCATGGAAACTGAAGTCCACTGTTCAAGAAGTCCGTAACCAGTTTGCTGATAAAGAATCCGTTGCTGTCAGAGAGAAAGCAGCCAGCTCTGTGACACATTGACCATCATCACTGTGTCTGTGGCCTTCGTTGTGCTGACCCTGCGGCGATGGTGTATTTCATCTCTTTTTACATTTTTGATTACTCAGCTTCCATGTCAGCCCATGAACTTGCTAGGACACACTTAATACGGGCTGTCACCTTCATGTTTCGTCACAGCAACCATGCGGTCAAATTCTTTTATCTCTACTGCTTCAGGAGCAAAATACTATTCTTAGAGAGGGAATTCAGAAGGGAATTCGTGGAGATGTTCTCCAGAACGCAAAGAAATGCCTAGATAAGGTTTGCTATCATCCATTTCTATCCTAAAAGATCATACAGAACATGAATTTACTTTTTATGCCGCGCATACAACGGTAGAATGAAACAAGACATTTCCTGACACGTGGGACCTCTGTCAAATAACAGTCTGGTCTCACCACATGATCAGTCGAACTGATGATACTGACTAGTATTTGTACAGCTCTGTTCTAGTTGAAAATTGTACATCACGCTTCCATACACCATTTAGGCCTTCATTCATTCATTCCCATGGAAAGTCTATCTTCCTATAAAACTTAAGTATACACTGTGTGGGAAAAGTATTGTTCAAAATGTGTGGCTGAAAACATGTTTTTAGCTGTGTGCTTTGAAAACAGATGCAGAGGTATGGTGTCGTAAAATGGGAGACAATAAGTTCTAAAGAGCTGGGACAGCAGAGCTAAAGGAACAGTCACCAAACTATTTAAAATTTCGCTTTGGTTTCTTCAGGAGTTTCTGCGTGGAAGCGCGGAGAATTCGTGATGACTGGTATATGCAGCCTGTTGAGGACAGGTATAGTAGAAGAGGAAATATCAAAGAAACGGAAGGCAATCGCTGAAACGATAAAAACATGAGAATTGGGTGTGAACAGCTAATCAAGGATATGTCTTGATGTGTGTGTTTCATTCATAGGCTTGCTGAGGATGAGAATGGATGGAGAAAGTCACAGCTGTTTGACATTAGGAGAAGACATAGTCAAAGTGAACGAATTATCCAAGTATAACAAGCTTACTGGGTGCAAAGGTTATAACTATTCAATAGTTACTGAAACGTTTTTACTAAACATTGAGGTTTACAGCTGACATATACAAAAAATATAATTAAATGTTACCGGGACATTGAAAGTAGCTCCTAGACCTTCAACTCATGTGAAAAGACTTAAGGACTTGTAAATGAAAATAATTGCCATCGAAATACTTTTGCAGGCAACGGCAACGGTGCTTGCATGTGGAAGTCGGGGATGTGAGCATGTTTTGGATCCACCTGTTGAGTCTTAGTTAGTGACCTGGGTTGACCAATGTTTCCCGGATCAACGCTAAATCAAAGTTTTTTTTACTCTCTGTCATGTGACGTAGTCTCATATCAAGTCATGTGACACTCCATCACATGTGGTCTAGTGAAATAAATCATTTCTCCCACGCCACAACTAAAAGGAAGAATATTCATGTGGCTTGACTGTGTAGCGGGTGTCCCCAATAATTGTGAGTGAGATTACTCAGTAAGATAGACAAGAGTGGTCACTGGGTGAAAGTGACCACTGAGAGAGTTTAAAAAAGGGCTGGTAAGGTGCTGGTCATGTGTTTTGAACACTGAATATGCACTCACTAGGAGAAGGGAGGAAAGAATTAGTTTTAGCCCAGGAGATGGCTTAAAGACTCGAACCTGTCAAGACATTGGTCAAAGGGTCCTCACCGCTGACCAGTCATTACCAGGTGAGCCATAGATAGTTGGGGAAAGGTACAGTGGGAAACCTAAAGAAAAGAGAAAGAAAGAATTCATATGTTGAATTGGGAAGCAGGCTACTTACACGAACGTTATTCGTGTTTCAGCCCTTCACCCTTCACCCCGTTGTAGCGAAATTTTTGAACAATTTGCGTTGGGGAGTCGGTAGTCCTTCCCTCTCATTAATATATATTCTTTCTCTCGCTCGCGTGATATTTTCTTTGCGTTTGGGTGATTGTGCATTTATTGATTTTTTTGTTTTTTTTTTTTTTTATCTTGTATTATTGCTATAGTGTTGTGTATATAGTGTATAATTTTTTCCCGTCTCCAGTTTCACGGGAGACAGTGACCACTAGGGTGCTGTCTGAGGACCTCTTTCGCTTTTCTTGATTTCATCTCGCTATTCCAATCCTGTGTTTCCTTTCATTTCTTTTTCCATCCCCTTTTTCAAAATCTTTACACCTTCTTTACAATAGCTCCAGTCCAGTTTTCTTTTCGACATTTTCGTCTTTTAGGTAGGATTTCCGCTAGTTTTTGTGTTTCCCCCCCCCTTTGAATTGTTTGTGATTCCATTTGTTTTCATTTTGTTGAATTGTTTGTGATTCCATTCATTTTCATTCATTTATATAAGGCGATACATTTGTTTTATGAATTCATTTGAAAGTAAGTAAGAAAGAAAGACTAACAACAAGAACATTTAAGAACTAAAACTTTTTAAAGAATTCATTTTCAGAAAAAAAAAACTTTAGTATTGTGTTTTTTTTTTTTTCCTTCCTTAGGGAAAAAAACAGACATTAGCATTGAACTTTTCCGAACTGATAGCTGTTTTCGAAAAACAAATTACTTTTGGGAAAAAAAACATTCCTTGGGTTTCATATCTTTCCAGTTTTAGTAGCTGCTGTTTTCTGTGTACACCGGAAATTGAATTCTTTATTTGTATATATTATAATTATGTTTTTTTTTGTGAAACATATAACACCATCATATTTCGCCTCATTTTTATTATTCACTTAGAAATTGTTTTGTGTTTATATCTGTTGACGATTTCATTATGGTGATTTTGATAAATATGTCCAACAAGCGGAACGCTTGGGTTTTGGTGGAGAAAAACTTACCAACTATGTGCAACAATGCATAGATAGGGCAGATAGGCTAAGAGAGAGAAAGAGAAGGAAATCAACGGAAGTTAGAACTAGAGTTTGAAGAAAAACAAAGAGGCAATCTGAAGAAAAAAAGACTACAGAGGGAATCTGAATCTGAAAAAAAAAAAACTACAGAGGGAATCTGAAGATAAAGATAAAACGTCAATTTAAGTTGAGGCAGTTAGAATAAGGGACAGATGCTGAAATTAAAGATTACAGGCATCGAGAGAACCTCCACCAGCCCACCAGTCGGTTCCGCAAGCGCGCCTCAACCAAAAACAGCATATATTCCAAAGGTACCGCCTTTCGAGGAAAAAAACGGATGACATCGATAGTTTTCCTTTTCCGATTTGAAAGTCACGCAACGTCTTGTGGTTGGCCAAAGGAAAAGTGGACTTACATATTGCGTCGTTGTTTAAGGGTAGCGCTTTGGCACTGTACCACACACTCGCGGCGAAACAAAATTTAACTTGGGATCAGTTGAAAGAAGAACTCCTCAAGAAATTTCAATGTTCTGCCGATCGTTTCCGTTTTGTGCGCCCTGACAAAGAAGAATCGTTTCCGTCGTTTCTAATTCTATGAGTCATTGCTTAGATCGATGGATCGATTTGTCAAAAACAAACAAAACTTTTCAATCACTGCGAGATCTTCTAAGAGAACAACTTTTCCAGAGCGTGTGCAAAGATCTGGTCACTTTCCTTAAAGAAGCGCAATTTGAAAGCGTTGAGGAAATGTGTCAGATGGCTTATCAGTATTGCACCGCTCACCCGGATAAGGGCGTGGCTAGGAAAGGAGAATCCTCCATCTTTGAGTCGCATGCTTCATTTACAATCCAATCAGGACAGGAAAATTACAGGAAAGGAAATCGTGGGTCATTTCCGGGTCCTCAAGGATATATACCTATCCTAGGAACGGACAGGGATCTTTCCGCGGTTCAAGTGACTTTCGTCAGTACCAGTACTCACCACCGAAAAAAAACCCGTTGCTCCTCAGCAAACGTTCCGAGGTCGTGAACAACGACCACCGCGTAGACCTTTTTGGGTCAGCTCGTGGACAAAACCGAAGATCACAAAGTAACACCAACACCAATCAGTCGGCCGCCGATCAGACAATGCGATGTTTCTGTTGCGATGGCAAGTTCCATTTTCAAAAAAGAATTGCCCTTTCAAACCAAACCAATCGATTGGCATTAGTCTCCGCTGATTGCTAAGAAGGCCTTGTTTTGGCACCACATCAATCGGTTGATGGACTTGTGTTAGAAAACGGAGCCATCAACGGATTGCAGGCTTCGGGTTTTGCGAGACGCTGGGTGCACCACCGCTGGTGTAAGAAAATCTTTCCTGCTACAAAACCAGTATCTCGATACTGTCCAAAAAAGCAGGTCGTTTGGAGCCAAGATAGAAACGTTTCCGCTCCGCTGGCAAAAGGTCGATACACCGTACTACTCCGGATTTCTCACGGCCTGTGTTATCGATAACCCAGTGTGCGACTTGATCTTGGGCAGTTTGCCCAGGTGTCGCCACAGTACATGGTAGTGCTGGAGGATCGTTCGTTCCTTGTCTTATGAGTACCAGATCAGACATCATAGAGCAGGGAAAGGCTACAAAGCTGCTAAAAGCCTCAAAACTGGATGAACCCAAAATTACCCAGATGATCTAAAAGAAATGCAGGAAAAAGACGAGACGTTGACGACAATACTTTCTGCTGCTAAACAGACTGTCACTGACATACCAACGGGACAAACAAACGTACATACTGGACTCTGACATTCTCTACAGGTGTGTACCTGGACAGGACAACAAACAGGTTGTCGTTCCAAAGCCACTTAGATAGTACTACACATGGCTCATGATGCATTGTTCGCTGGTCACTGCGGAATCAAAAAGAACATTAAAGAGAGTTCTTGATTCTTTTTATTGGCCAGGTGTCACAAAGCAAGTTACAGAATATTGCCGCTCATGTGACATCTGCCAAAAGACATCACAGAAAGGTCGCGTCCCATGTGCACCTTTGCACAAAATGCCTCTCATTTCCGTCCCGTTTCGGAAGGTAGCTATTGATCTTGTCGGGCCTTTCCCACCGTCTTCCTCCGGATATCGCTACATCCTAACTTTGGTGGTTACAGCGACAAGGTATCCAGAAGCGATTCCACTAAAGAAAATTGATACAGTGTCTGTCGCTGAAGACCTACTTGAGATTTTTTTCCAGAGTAGGTCTTCCAGATGAAATTCTCTCGGATTATGGAACGCAATTCATTTCCGACCTCATGAGAGAAATTTACAGACTGTTGGCAATCTCCTCCGTTTCAACCACGCCATATCATCCCCAATCGAATGGCATGGCTGAACGATTCAATGGCACGTAAAAGTCCATGCTGAGAAAAGTTGCAAGGCAGGAACCCCAGGAATGGGATCGATCGTTTCATACCAGATTTGCTTTTCGCGTACAGGGAAATGCCGAAGGAAACACTGGGGTCCTCACTGTTCGAACTTCTTTCCGGACACTCACTCACAAGGGGTCCTTTGGACCTACTGGTGACACAATGGCCAAATAAGAGACGGAGACACCTGACAGTAAAACTGTCTACCAATACGTTTATGAACTGCATAATCGTCTAAAGGGTGCATGTGAGCTTACTCAACAATCAGCTGATAGAAAAACAGATGTATCTTTGCAGATAAAAAATCAACGGCACGTTCCTTCAGTGTAAGTCCTTGTACTACTCACTGGTGAACATAACAAACTTCGTGTTATATGGAAGTGTCCTTTTCAGGTGGTCGAAAAACTTTCTGCAGTTAATTATAAGACCAAAAATGGCAAACACTGAGAAGGTATTCCACGTGAACATGTTGAAGAAGTACGTTGAGCGTACAAATGTTGCCATCAACCAGTCAGTTGAATGGATATGTCCTCTGTCAAAAGCTGACGTCAACATGACAGAGATATTATCAGTGACGATTTTGTACCCAGTGTGACATACAGGGACAGATCAAAGGTTGTGAAAACAGCAAATGTAGGATTGTTAACATCTACCAGTGCAGATGGTGTTGTACTCCTTCCTACTCTGTCTATCAAAGGTGAAACCTATGATGATGTGGTTCTGTCGTATGATTTGTCTGCAAGTCAGACAGAACAGCTCAAAGAAATTTTGAAGACTTTCAGGATGTGCTGACAGATACCCCAAGTACAGTGACAGGTATTGAACCCCATAGTATTCAGTTAAGTACTGAAATACCAGTGCGAACCAGACCCTACCCTCTCCGTTTGCAAAAAAAAAGAGGTTGTCGTCGAAAGAGAAATTAAAGTAATGCTGGATTTAAAGGTAATAGAACCTTCTACATCTCCGTACAGCTCACCAGTTGTATTGGTGGACAAACCTGATGGCTTGGTGCGGTTCTGCATCGATTACAGGAAATTAAACAAGATCACTGCGTTCGATGCAGAGCCCACCCCAGACATTGAAGAACTTCCGTGTCAGCTCTCGGAAGGAAATTATTTTGTAAAAGTAGACTTAACTAAAGGATACTGGCAGATCCCAATGGCTGAAGCTAAAAAAGGAAAAGACAGCATTTCAAACACCTTTTGGACTTTTCCAACGGACGAAAATGCCATTCGGCTTGCAAAATGCCCCAGCTTCGTTTGCCAGAATGATGCGAGCCCTGAAAACTCCATGAATGTGGTGCTGTCAGCCTCTTTGACGACATTTTGTTGGCTGCAGAGTCATGGGGTGACCTCCTTTCTAACCAACGAGCTTTTTTTTTTTTTTTTTTCCCAAACTCCGAAGTTTTGGTCTAACTGCGAGACCATCCAAAATTCGTGCCGGTTTTCAAACTCTCGAGTTTTTTGGGACACACTATTTCGGTGGAGAAACGATTCCACAAGGAAGGAAAGTGGAAAACTATACCTCCATCTATCCATCTATCTATCTATTGATGTACCCATGTATACACACATGCATACATGTAAATATATCTTTGGAGACATCTGAAAAATGACGCATCCGTTTCTGAAAAAAAGGGTTCTTGCGCTGAAGTGAATGAAGATAAGTGATCGCTCGTTTATTTTCGTTGTCCTGAGTGTTTTTTTTTTTTATCTTGCCTGAAGAAGACCTAAGATGTCGAAGCGCGTCGCGTTTTGTCTTGTGATTCGTTTGTCTACGTTTTCTTGATGGTTCGCTATTTATTATATTTAGATTTATTTCATGTTTATGTTTGACGTTAGCATGGTGTCTCAGGCTGTCTAAGCTAGACAGGCCATTGCTGTTGCTGTTTTGACGATCCACATGTTCAGCTCGGCGTCCAGAAAGAGGTTGCTAAATATGGTGGAGCCCAGGTAAGTGAAATCGTTGGCAACTTCGAGGGTGTGATCGCCGATGGAGATGCGCGGGTGCTGTTGACGTCTTGGCCCAAGATGTTCATTTTCTTCAAGTTGAGTCCAAACTCGGTGCAGGCATCATCGATGCAGGTGATGAGCCGTTATAGCGCTTCCTCGGTGTGGGCAGTAAGGGCGGCATCGTCTGCGAAGGACATCTTCTTGATGAAGACTTGATGAAGTCGATGAACAAGGGTCTTCTCAACTAGCGGCACTTCTCTTGTAGCTGCCTCAGGGAGAACATCATGTCAATCGTCGACCGCGCAGCTCTGAAACCGCACTGTGCCTCTGGGTACACTCGTTTGGCAAATTGCTGCAGCCCATTGAGGACGACGTAAGCAAGGCCTTGCCAACGATGCAGAGGACGGATATTCCACGATAGTTATTGCAGTCACTGCAGTCCCCTTTGTTCTTGTATCGCGTGATGATTTTTGGCTTCGCGCGTGTCCTGGGGTACGGTCCCTTCCTGCCAACACTGCAGCAGAAGCTCATGGTAGTGACTGATTAGAGAGAGAACTTCCTTGCCAGCTTTGATGACTTCTGGTAGAATGCCGTCGCTATCCAGAGCTTTACCACAGGCTAGCAAGTCGATGGTCCTGCTGAATTCCTCAATAGTGGTTAGGACGTGGAGTTCCTCCATGGCAGGCAGGGTGGTGGTGTTCTCATTGGCTGTGTGGGTGACAGAGTTCTGCCTGGAGATAGTGCTCTACCCATTTCTCCATCTGCTTGCTGCGGTCGGTGATGACCTCCACTGACGCAGATGTAAGAGGAGCGATCTTGATGCCGCTAGACTATATGCTTTCTTCATGCCTTCGTACATGGCGCGGATGTTGCCACAGTCAGCGGAGATCTGGATGCCTTGGCACAGTTTCAGCCAGTGCTCATTGGCGCATAATACACTGGTGGTGTTGCGAGCTTTAAGAGCCCGGCTAGCGTGTTCTTTGTGCACTCTCTCTTGTGGTTGTTGAGGAGTGCAGCAGCAATGGCAAGCTCTGTTTTCACGATTCCTGCTTCAACCCAGTCTCCATTCTTTCTCGCTCTCTTCCCATAGGTATCTGAGGCGGATTAGTAAGTGGCATCACGGATGTGGTCCCACTTTGATGAAGCGCTGCCTGTCGGGCAGTCCTCTACGGCCTTGTCAATGGCTCTGGCAAAGTATTCATGCAGTTCGGACACTGACGTCACGTCATGGCTGTGTTGATTCGAGGACTTCCCTTCTGCTTTGAGTGGTGGATTCGCTTGGGCTGAAGACGCACCTTGCGGCCAACCAGGGAGTGGTCAGTGTCGCAGTCAGCACTGTGGTGGCGGCGGTTGATGAGCACATAGTTGAGCAAGGTCTTCGGGTGATCACGAAGTCCACCTGATGCCAGAGACGGGATCTGGGGTGCCTCCAGAACACTCTGTGGTGTAGCTTGGTGGGGAAGGTGTTCGTGATACAGAGGTTGTGGATGGAGCTACGTACCCGCTGTTCTTTCTCGTTGAGCTTGCCAACGCCGAAGCGGCCAAAGCAGCGGGGCCAGGAGCTGTGGTCCGCACCAATCCGGGCATTGAAGTCCCCAAGCAAGAACTGTGTTCCTTTGTAGGTAACGCTCTGATCTTGGCTTCCAGTTCGTCATAGAATTCATCCTTAGCCTCGGCCGTAGAGCAGAGTGTGGGGGCGTAGACGCTAAGGATGTTTGCTGGTCCAGAAGAGGGTGTGAGCCGGAGAGAGAGAATTGGCATTGTCCTTTTGGTAGTGGTTCAACTGAGGATAAGAGAGAGTTTGACACTGCGAATCCAATTCATATAGTCGGTGCTCCACTGCTCCAGTCTGTGCCAAAAGAAAGTGTAGTCCTTCTCCCTGAGGCTGCCATTGGAGGGGCGCGTCCTGTCTCTTGCAGCGCAGCGCTGTCAGTGTTGAACCTCTTCAGCTCTCGGTCGATGGTGGCTGTTTTTCTGGCGTCGTCAACTTGCTGGATGTGAGAAAGGCTAGGATACATCGTTCTGACGTTCCAGGTTGCCAGCTGCAGGGCTGATAGTTTGAATGTCTTTTTTCTTTTATTGCCTGTGCAGGGTTTACGTTCTACTCTTCGGTCTTCCCTCTGAGCTCCAAGCACCCTATTGAAGCTAACAGTCTGTAGCGGGTCAGCACCTTATTGGTTGCCCAGCTTGAGGCGGGTGGTAGCTGACCAGTGGACGCGATGGTCCCTTCACCATCAGAGATAACCTGTAGCGCCTGAACTTACACCAATGCACTCTGGGTTTATAATTTGTAACTGCTGTCTCCTGTGTTGTTTCTGTCACTGGGACAGTGGCATTGGAGTGATCTCTCCAGGGCACAGGCCTGAGCGAAGTGTGTGGAGATCCTGGGGTGCCCAATCGTCAGAATCCCCCTCTCGGCTTTGCTGACAGGATCCAATTGAAAGGACAAGTCAGCACAGTATGGCGCTAGTGCAGCCGCCGCAGGAGTTGCCGGAAGGTGTCATGGTGTGTCGATCAACTTCCCTAGGGGTTCCATTCCAGATTTTCTATCAGGTTTACTCCCTTAGCCTTTGTCTCTCTTGGGACATCCACAAGGCAGTGTAACTATCTGACCTATGGTTGGGAGTCTGATTCGTGGGCATCAGGGCGTATCCACACACTGGTGGCCCGCATGGCACGCATCTTGGGCTAGACTTCCTCCACGTCCCTTGTAGTTTTCAGCCTGAGTCCATAAGGTCCCAGTTGACGTGTGTCGCCATGAGGAGGCACTACACAGGGCTTGCTGGTGGAGAGGCTATATAGTGACAGGGAGAGACAAAGGCATTCTGTTCCCCTTTTCGCAGTTCTGCAAGCAGCGGCGCTAGACAGCGGTGGAGGCTGAAAGTGAGAGGTGACAAGCACGCACACTCATCGCCGATACACCAGGGACATCACACCAACCATTAAGACAGCACTGACTATCATGTTTATCATCTGCAATGGTTCGCTTTGCTCGCGCACTCTTTAAATTGACTGATGAACACTTTGTGCACGGACTTGTTCTCATGCAGGTTTAGTTTTTCGCCTGACGGTTTTTGCGCCAGTTTATGGATGTACAGAGTGGAGGAGGTGGCGGGTCGATGGTAGGGAGAATGGTGGTGGTTTGGTGACATAGATGTATTACAGACGAACGGATGGTAACGGGTGGTGGGTGGTGGTGGTGGGGGGGGGGGGGGGGGGGGGATATGGAATTGATAATTTTTGGTGATGTGTGATGATGTTCATTCGAAGGAAGGGGATGGGTTTCCAATGCGATGTGTTGCTTTTGTATGCTGTATAGTTATATACACGTTATTTGTGGTGTTTTTCTTTTCTTGTTGATTTATTTTATTTTATTTTTATTTTTTGTCCTTTTTGGCACAAAAGATAGAGCATTATATACATCTGAATGTGACTTATCAGGACTTGTAATTCATGTTAACGAACGGCGTTCAAGTGAAGATTTCAGGTGCTGTGCACACTTTTAACATTGTTACCATTGCTTTATTTATGATTTTTCCCATGTTTTGTTTCGCATGTTATATGTATACAACCCGTGTCAGTATATACATTAGCAATATTGATATGTTGCAAAGAATGTTGTACATCTTGCAAAGAATGTTGTCTGGTGCTAAGATAACAGGTCTGTCTTCAAAGCCACCGCTCTCTGTAAGTAATAGTTGTCGGTTATTGTCAAATGTAATTCTAGTCATGGGTAGCATTTCTATCGCGTCTCTAAATTGCCAAGGGTTAGGTAATAATCAGAAAAGACGCGACGTATTTCAGTATCTCAAACAAAAATCACACTCAGTTTATTGTCTACAAGACACACACTTTGATAAGAAATCTGAACACATTGTTGCATCGGAATGGGGCTATAAATATTTTTTTCTTCTAATACTTCTATTTCTAGAGGCGTATCCGTTATGTTCAATAACACGTTTGAATTTAAGATAAAAAAAAATACACAGAGACCAAGATGGTAACTTTATAATTATTCTGTTTAAATATATGGAACATGATCTGCATCTTGTTCACTTATACGTACTAATAGAGACAACCCAGACTTTCTATTTAAACCTGAAAAATATTATAGAAAGTTTAAAAAAAACCCGTAACATATAGCAGTTGGAGACTGGAACCTTGTATTATATCCTTCCATTGATTATGATAATTATAAACATAACAATAATCCCAAAGCTCAGGATGCAGTTCTGAACATGATGGACGAACTGCAGTTATCAGATACATGGAGAGAATATAATGTTATAGCAGGAGATACACTTGGCGAAAGATAAGCCCTCTTAAACAAAGTAGATTTGACTTTTTCTTAATTTCTGAATACCTGA
Organism: Conus betulinus; assembly: GCA_016801955.1. Lineage (NCBI taxonomy): Eukaryota > Metazoa > Mollusca > Gastropoda > Neogastropoda > Conidae > Conus > Conus betulinus. The sequence goes on from JADBJO010004701.1 coordinate 186,644, forward strand.
TTTTTTTTATGTGGAAGATCCTGATATCCAATATGGATATCGATCGGATCACTCCATGGTTAGTTTAAAATTAGAATTTGATAAACAAACCATTCATAAAACATATTGGAAATTTAATAATTCTCTGCTCCGAGATCGTAAGTTTTTAGATGAAATTAACGAGGTAATTGATAACGTTACAGAAGAATATGCTGCAGCTCATTTTGACAAAGCACACCTGAAAGATCTGTCTAAAGTTGATATACAGCTAACAGTGTCTGTCAACGTTTTCTTGGATTTTTTGTTAATGAAAATCCGAGCAAAAAAAACGATTGCATATGCAACAATGAAAAAGAAAAAAGAGAAGAAAAGGAGTGCAGTTTAGAGCGTCAAATAGCGGAAATAGAAGAAAAAGAAGATAAAACCGAGGACGACATGCAGAAATTAAATTGCTTAAGCAGAGAAATAGCCACGTCAAGAGATGAAAAAATGCAAGGAATTTTTGATAAGATCAAAAGCAAGATGGGTGGCCGAGGGTGAAAAGGTAACTAAATATTTTTGTAAAAGAAAAGAGACACCTCGTTAGTAAACATATGTCCAAATTAGTAACAGATGACAGAATAGCACACAGATCTGATGAAATCTGATGGAAGGAAGTGAAAGCATTTTATGAAAATCTGTACACAGAGAGAAAAGTGGAAGAATGAATGTGAGATCACGGACTTGATTGAAGAAATACCAAAATTAACAGAGGGAGAACAAAAATCGCTTGAGGGAGAAATAACACTTGAAGAAGCTGGATGTGCTCTTAAAAAACACATGCAGAATGGGAAAAGTCCTGATTCTGATGGATTCACAACGGAATTTTTTTTAAGTATTCTGGAAACAACTGGGTGTTTTTGTAGTTAGAGCTTTAAACCAGTCGTTTTCAAAATGAGGGATTATCCAATACGCAAAAAGAAGGATTAATTACATGCATCCCCAAAGGAAACAAGTCTAAAGAATTAATAAAAAAAACTGGAGACCAATACCTTTGCTCAATGTTATCTATAACATAGGGTCTTCTTGCATAGCTAATCGCATCAAAACTGTACTTCCCAAATTAATCAATGAGGATCAAACGGGGTTCATGACGAATAGATATATAGGGGACAACATTAGATTAATCTATGATTTAATGCATTATTTAGAAACACAGAAAAACTCCCAGGCATGCTGATCTCCATAGATTTTGAAAAGGCGTTTGATTCCTTGAATGGGCAATTTATGTTGAGACATTAAAATCATTGGATTTGGTAAAGATATATGTCGTTGGATCACGACCTTTCATAAGGGGATTAATCCTCCATAATAGTAAAGCAGTCAGAGTTCAACATGGTTTGAAATACAAAAGAGGTGTCGACAAGGTGACCCCATATCTCCCTATTTATTTATATTGTCCACAGAAATATTAGCTATTATGATCAGGGAAAATAAAAACATTAAGGGAATACATATTAACCAAACTGAACACAAGCTGTCTCAGTTTGCAGATGATACACAGTTGACAAATGAAGGGGACAGAATATCATTTGAACATTCAATAGCGACCTTAAACAAATTTGCAAAAGTATCTGGGTTGTACATGAATATTGAAAAAACAAAGGCAGTTTGGCTGGGAAGCAAAGTGTTTTCAAAGACTAGATATATGCCCTACCTAAAAATAGACTGGAATCCAAAACAGTTTAAGATCCTTGGAATATGGTTTACCCCAGAACTATCACACATTGCGTGGAACTGAATTACAATGACAAATTTCTCGAAATAAAATCATTATTCAACGCCTGGAGTAAGAGAGTTATTACACCTGTTGGCAGAGTAGCCGTTTTAAAATCATTGATCCTCTCAAAATTGATATATCTTTGGATCTTGCTACCTAACCGCCAAAAAGCTTAATGGATAAGCTTCAAAAGCAATGCTTTCAATTTGTATGGAATAGCAAACAAGATAGGATAGCCCGAAAAACAACAGTAAAAAATGTAAGAAACGGAGGATTAGGAATACCTTCACTTAAGCACATGACAATGGCATTAAAACTTACATGGATCAGAAAACTTAAATTAGCAATCATAAATGGTGATACAAAAAATGTATCCTTTGGTAAAAGATCTTGAGAAATATGGCTATGCTTTACCAGTTAACCAAAAAGAGACTAATGCCTTTTGGAAGGACACTTTCCAAGCATATGAAATTTTTGGTAATAAAGTAAGTATTGAGGATCATGTTTCAGGAATGGTAGACAAAGGTGTATATCGTATTGCAGATTTGGTAGACCAAACAGGGGTCATTCATGAGATACGAAGAATTCAGGCACAAGCATGCTG
>JADBJO010004702.1:5000-15000 GCA_016801955.1 Conus betulinus
CTCATCATCTGACACGAGCGTTCTGCTGTGGTGAATCGGACTCGTTTTGAAGCGCCCTGAATACCAGAATGCCTGCCAGCATGTCGTTTGGGCGGCCTGTTGTATGTTACACGAATAAGTTAAAGGCGTAAAAGCGGAAGAAAATCTTCAGAGGGTAATGTGAATTGATAGAATTGAGAGAGAGCTTTCAATTTTTCTTAAGTTATAACTAATAAATGTCTTTGAGGATTCTCAGAAGATTTTAAGAAAAAGAAAAACAGAACAACTATCAACAACGTTTCGGTCATAGACCGTCTTCAGGACTTGTGACATAAAAAGAAAAAACAAATATTCATCGCTTATTAGGTTTCAAGCTTACCTATATGTTCCTATGACCGAAAGGTTGTTGATAGTTGTTTTTTTTTTTTTTTTTTAAATTTTCTGAGAATCCTCAAAGGCACTTATTATTCTTTTACAGAAGATCTGTGGTCAAATATCTGTTTCTTTAAGTTACTTTCTCTGTGTGTATATTTCTTTCTTCTGCTGTAACTGTGTATCTGTGTAATAGGGAACATATGGGTAAGCTTGAAACCTCATAAGCGCGATAAACAACAATTGATTTCGCGTCATATTTAGTATTTCAAAAAAAAAAAAAAATCATCTTGCGGATAGCTCTAAACAGTCACAGAGAAGACCAGAAGGAAGACATTATTCACAAACGTGCATTAGCATAAAGCAAGAGTAATTGTGCAAAACTACGTACATCTGTACATGAATACGAGTCGGTCATTGTTGTTTGACATAACATAGCATACACACGTGCACTTGCACCCCTACACATTGAGTTGTGGGGGGGGGGGGGGGAGGGGCTTACTTCTTCCGCTAGCCTCATGTTGGCATGGTGCCAGAGGACTGGTTAATGCCAGGCACGTGGTCACGGAGTCACGTGTTGTTAGTTGGTTTACCATAGGGGCAAAAGTGACCTTTCTTGTTCTTTGTTCACCCTTCAGATTAAAAAAAAAATCAGTCCCTCCATTCCACCATCCGGGTGCCATTCCGTCAGTCTGCTTAGGAGTTCTCCTGGATCCTTCTTTCGCGGGTCCTGCGGTGCCTGCTCTGTTAAGAACCTCCATTGTCAGGAACATGTAGACTGCGTGGCATCATAGCAGTCATCACTTTCTTACAGGCCGAGTCACTCAAAACCAGGTATCAGCTTTCACACCAAGATGTATCTCAACTTCAGTAGCACATGTTCAACGTCCTTTAAAAAAAAAACTTAAATAAATGTTAGCGAAGCGCCAAGAGAAACGTGGACAAAACGAGTCACAAGACAAAACGACGCGTTTCGACTTCTTAGGTCTTCTTCAGGCAAGACACCAACAAATAGGACAATGAAAATGATTCAGTGCCTGCCTACCTTGCGCTCCCTCTCCAAAACCATCCTTCAAGGTACCGTTGAAGGAGGGCGCAGACGAGGACGGCAGAGAAAGAGTTGGTCGGATAATATAAAAGACTGGACCAAAATGACCATGCCAGATCTCCTCACGACAGCTACAAACAGAAGAGTCTGGAGAGAAAACGGCGGCTGCCTCATCACGTCCCCCCAACGACCCCAGCGGTCAGGGGAATGACTGACTGACCTTGCGCTGAAGCGATCTAAGCTAAGTGACTAATTCGTTCGTTTTCCGTGTCCTGTTTGTTTGTGTCTTGCCTGAAGAAGACCTAAGAGGTCGAAACGCGTCGTGTTTTGTCCTGTGACTCGTTTGTCCACGTTTCTCTTGGCGGTTCGCTAACATTTATTTAAGATTTGTTTGGATTTATGCCTGCAGTCGTCTCACTTTGCAACTACACCGTCCTTTTAGTCAACTACTGTAGCACATGACATAACACGCTGTCTTCAACGTCTTTTTAGTCAAATCCGAAAGATTCAGGACGACGCAGCTCGTGTGATTCTTAGAATTACTGGAACCATGTAACTGTCCGCCTCTGCACTTCTGTGGCGGCTGCCCGTTGAAGTGACAAATGAAGATTCCATGTCTACGCTTTGGTGAGGTGCAGTCGACTAAGAACCTGCTTGCGTTCTTTCTTGTCTGGTCAAATCACTCGTCTTCATCATCCATAATCTTCTCTTCCTAAAGCCTTGCTCTTTCTGTTTGACGTTATAACTTCTGTTCAAACATTGGAGGGATGCTCGCTTTCTTACCGCGTATGCTGTTTTTTTGAATTCTCTACCATATAGCCTCCGCATGTCTGAATCTCTTCCTGGCTTTTGTACATCTGAAAAGAGTACCTCTCTCTCTCTCTATATATATATATATATACACACATATATATATATGTTGTTAAAATCTGTTATATATATATATATATATATATATATATATATATATATATATATATATATATATATATATATATATATATATATACATATACTATCGCGCTGAACAGTTAAGAAGTGGGGGAAAACAAGTGTAGGTTAACAATTCTTACATCATTATAGTAATGACTTGGCAAAGATTTGATTTTTTTTTTTTTTAGGGGGGGGAAAAAAAAAAAAGGGGGGGGGGGGGGGGGGGTTTAAGATGAAGAAAAAATGGCAAATGCATATTTTAAATTTGAAACCCCCTCACTAGCTGCATGAGGGAACCATTGCAATCTCTCTCGAAGGCAGATCTATATGTATCGCCTGCTCCAAGGCCTTTCGTCCGCTGGATCGGAGTCATCAGTGCACGCGCGCGCGCGCGCGCGCGTGTGTGTGTGTTGTGTGTGTGTGTGTGTGTGTGTGTGTGTGTGTGTGTGTGTGTGTGTGTGTGTGTGTGTGTGTTGGCAATAGCTTTGGTTTCGCTGCAGATACGCATTTATTTCCGGGTACTTTGCATTTTTATGCTCCAATCGTCTTCCTTTCAATGTTTCTTTATGGGGCCTCATGAAACAGCTCTCAGTTGCAGGGAGGGGAAAAGAAACAGAGCCTTGAAAGCAATGGCAGAAGCGGCAGAGAGGTGTTCAAGCTGGATCTGGTCAAGGAGGAACAAAAGTGAACTTCATAAGGCTTAACTTTCCTACAATAGCGGGTGTCCCAGTGGCTCAGTGGTTAGTGCGCGAGTATTAAGTGGAAAATGAGCATGTCCAGAGGGTCATGGGTTCGAATCCCCCATGGCTCGTCCCAAGATGGGAAAAAAAAGGACCAGCAGAGGGACAACCGGAGTCATGAACCGGGTGTGGCCCAACCCGCCTAGAGTGTCGGGAGATAAGGGCCAAACACTTTGCTTGAAGGGGGCTTCTCTTCTGAGGACTCTGCTGCCACGAGTTTTCTTTCTACTACTGGGGCTTTGGAGGGAGGTTGGGAGGGGAGGGAGAGAGAGAGAGAGAGAGAGAGAGAGAGAGAGAGAGAGAGAGAGAGAGGTGTATGTGTGTGATGTGTGTATGAACGAATGTGTATTTGTGTGTGTTTGTGTTCGCGCATACGTGCGCACATCCATAAGCATGTCGTTGATTATTAGACTTACTCTGTAAAACATGTATGTGGCGTTTCAATGTTCATGTAAAACCTTGATCTCACGTGAGAATAGATGTGAAAATCATTATTATTATTATTATTATCATTATCATCATCATTAGTAGTAGTACTATTATTATCATCATTATTGTATTATTGTTGTTACTGTTATTACTATTATTATTATCATCATTATTATTATTATTATCATTGTCATTATTATCATCATTATCATCATCATCATCATCATCATTACTATCATTGTTGTTGTTGTTTCTGCTGCTGCTGTTGTTGCTGATGCTGCTGCTGCTGATGGTGTTGTTGCTGTCGCTGTTGTTATCGTTGTCGTTGTTGTTGCTATTATTGTTTAACATTATCTTCATTCCCATTGTTGTTGAAAAAAGGGGGAGGAGAGAGTCTGAATCGTTCTCCACGCACATTGGAAGTGTGCAATAATCAATTTAGACACTCAGTTTTTTTTTTTTTTGTCGGTACAATTACCATCAGACCCTATTCCATCATGAAGTCTGTTCATTCCTGCATTCAGAATCTTGAGTGTGTCATAAAATGACAGCTGAAATGGAAATCAAGAAAAACAGCAACAAAAAGATGCAAATGAAGTCCCTGTTTAATAAATTTCTGCCGATGCGAAGAAGAACAAGGTGTGGCAGGAAGTGTCCAATTGGAGACAGCATTGACTCCATCATCTCTGCGCCACTGCCTCCTTCTTCTTCACTGGCTTCCTGAGGTTCCAGAATCCAGTTCCCCATTCCCATCTGTTTCAGTGGGCCCTTGTTGACAGCCATTGATCATATGCTGCCTCTCTCTCTCTCTCTTTCTCTCTCTCTCTGTCTGTCTCTCTCTGCCTCTCTCTATCTGTCTGTCTCTATGTCTCTCTGCCTCTCTCTCTCTCTCTCTCTCTTGTATCCTGCTTCTCTCTCTCTCTCTCTCTTTTTCTCTCAGCCCCCTCCCTTCTCTCTCCTCTCTCTCTCTCTGTGCCTCTCTCTCTCTTTTGTCTCTGTGCCTCTCTCTCTCTTTTGTCTTTCTGTCTGTCTGTCTGTCTGTCTGTCTGTCTGTCTGTCTGTCTGTCTGTCTCTCTCTCTCTTTGCCCCCCTTTCTCCCTCTCTCTGTCTCTCTCATTCTCTTTTTTTTGTTTATGTCTCTGTCTCTCTCTGTCTGTCTCTCTTTTTCTCTCTGTCTTTCTGGAAATCGATGCTGCTGACTGTGCAACTGCATTTGACAATTGAGAATCTGAAAATGATAATCAAAATAATGGATCTCATAGACAATGGACATGTAAAAATGATGATCAAAATAATGGATCTCATAGACAATTGGGCATGTAAAAATGATGATCAAAATAATGGATCTCATAGACAATTGGCCATCTAAAAAATGATGATCAAAATAATGGATCTCATAGACACGGTAAGGAAACATACGCTGGTGATGGTCATGAATGTGATAAGCGTGTGATTGTGGTAGATAAAGTATAAAAAAAAAACCCCACGTAGATATGGTGGGTTGTGTAAAAACAGTAAATAAGAAATCAAATGAAATTGATGCCAGTCTCCATGATTTTGAGCGAACAGATGATGAAAGCTATGCAAGTGGCGCGGATGAAGAGCTGTTTGAGTGAAAACTCTGGAAACGTAGATACTCCTGTAAATACAGTATCATTTTTCCATTGGAATGTGTGTGGTCTATAATCAAAATCGAACGATGCAGAGATTTTGTTAACTTTGTTTCTTCCTTTGACTTCGTATCGTTAGTGGAAACGTTTGCAGAAAATTTTGATGATAACATTTTTCATGATCATTTGATTTCGCATCATCAGTAGAAACGTTTGTAGAAAATTTTTGATGGTAACATTTTTCATGATCATAAAATATTTCTCAAACCTGCCGTAAAATTGGCAACGCAAGGCTGATGTTCCGGAGGCATTATGGTTTTTGATTCGCAAATCTCTTCTCCCTTGCGTAAATCCACTTAATTGTGATGACAGGTATTGTCTGTTGTTTATGTTGGGAAAAGATCTTTTAGGTCTAAATAAAGATGTCCTGCTTGTATGTACTTATGTCTCTCAGAAAATGCCCCATATTACTCATTATACGGTTTCGATAACGGAATAGAGATGTGTTGGAGGAGTGGTGTAGTAGAGCAATTATTGTGTTTAGACAACATTGATTTTTAATATGAATGGTGACAGGAATGCAAGGGCTTCTAATATTTTTCCTGAAACTTAACATTATTGAGAACTCCATGTCAGCCATACTAAGGATGTAAACAGTCAACTACAGAGATATTCCGAAGACACTGTATTCAATTTATACGGGAAAAAAAATACTTAACATGTGTACTGTGTTGGACGTATGTATTTGTGATAGTGCATGTAATGGTGACCTTGAAGGCCGTTATACGTATATGTCAGACACGGGAAGCAGTGTCAATGATTACTTTATATCATCTGGAAACTTGTTTGGTTTTGTGGATGACCGTCTAACATTAAGGATTGTCGAAAGAACTGAATCTGGTCACTTACCGCTTCTATTGTGCATTCGTAAGCAAACAGAAAAAACGAATGCAGGCCTAATATAGAAAATGATCAATTTATGATTAAATATTGTTAGAAAAAAAATCTGTGCTGAACGTTTCACTCCTGCCATGAACTCACATCATATTCACCTGAAATTAGAAATCACAGAAGCTCTTTTATATAGAAATGTGAATGAATCTCTGAACATGTTTAATCAGATTGTTAAAGAACAAGCCAGTCACACGAAGAGAAGGATACAGGTAGACAGAAAAGTCAAAGAGAAGGACTGGCTCGATCATGAATGTAAACGGGGGCGACGTGAAGTACGAAGTTTGCTGAGAAGGTTTTAAAAAACCGTCAGATGTGAAGATTAGAAAAAGACTTTGCACTGCGAGACGTGAATACAAAAACCTAAATAAAAGAAAACAGAAAGATCGTAACGATTCGTCAGTAAATGAGCTGGTAAATTCTGTAAAAAGTCAAAAGGATTTCTGTGACATAGTACAAAAGATTTCGAAAAGATAATCCCAGCCTTCAAATGATATATCCGTGAATGGATGGTTTGATCATTTCAAAACTGTTTTAGAAAACGGCGAAGCAGAGATAATTAAAGTATCTCCGTTGAAAACAATGATGAGAATGTCAATAGGCCAATATCTAAAGAAGAAGTTTACAAGCCATTAGAAAACTCAAGAATGGTAAGCCTGGTCCGGGTGGACTTATACATGAATTTTTCAAATATTCCGGTGAGTTCGTCGTTAATTTCATCATAACATTATTTAACCATTTATTTGAAAATGGAATTTATCCGAAAAACTGGGGGGAAAAATCCATAATTAATCCCTTATTTAAGAAAGATACTCTAAATGACGTAAACAACTATAGAGTTGTCTCTTTATGTGAGGTAAGTAGCAAGCTATACAGTCAATTATTACTACAGATTACAAGAATGGATTAGCCAGAATGATATTACAGGGGAGCACCAGGCTGAATTTCAGAAGAGATATTCAACAATTGATTATATCTTTACTTTGTTTGCAGCTATCAAAAAAAATTGCCTAAAACAAAAAAATTGTATGTTGCCTTTGTGAACTTTAAAAAGGCATTTGACTCTATTTCTAGAAAGTTATTGTGGCCAGTTCTGATCAAGAACAGAATCAAGGGTAAGTTGTATCGTTGTGTTAAAAGTATGTATGAAGAAGTAAAGGCAAGAGTAAGATCTGGGGCAACATTGTCTGACGCGTTAAAATGTACACGTGGGGTTAAGCAAGGGGATGATTGTCGTCCGGCTTTGTTTTCACTTTTTATTAAAGAACTGACTTTGGAAATAACTGAGAATGGTCTTCGCTGAGTTATGTTCGATCTCATAGAACTGTTTATTCTACTTTTCGCTGATAACATTATTTTGTTGTCTATAACAGTAGTCGGTTTACAAAGGCAGTTGAATAGCTTATAGAATGCTGCAAGTAAATCAGAATTAAAAGTAAGCATGGGCAAAAGTAATATCATTGTTTTTCGTAAGGGTAGATATTTGTTAGCGAGTGAGAAATGGAACTATGGAAATGAGAAAGTTCAGGTAGTATCATCTAAAATCATGCACAAATAGCAGAAGGGGATGAACAGATGAAGAAAAATTAATCCAAAGTGTGAACACATGGATCTGACTGCAAGGGTTGTCGTTACAGACGATGATTTCAGTCGAAGAGCTGAAAGGGATGACGGCGTGTTAGCCTGAACCATCGAGTGAAAAAAGGGAGCATTTTCTTCTGTAAAGAGGGCTTTCCTTTACTTCATTTTGCTCGTCAGTTAGCCAGTTTAGCAAAAGCCTTACATTTCCGCTTATTAGAAGCGAAATTTTGATTGTTTTGCTATATTGCATTCCTTCCGCGATGGAACGAAACCAGAAGAAATGAAAGCGAGCTGGGCTGAGGCGAGGCTCCCTGTGGATTGCCGGTGCCGGGGCTGTGGCGGGCCGGGCCGGCTGTGTGGCTGTGGCTGTGGACTCAGAATGAGCAACATGGGTGCACTGCCACTGAGGTGGCACAGAAGATGGGACAGAAAAAAAACAAAGAAAAAATAAAAAAACGCAACCCCCCACCCCCACCCACCACCACCACCACCCACCACCACCAACTGGGCTGAGAAGATGGTGACAAAAAAATAACTAACATGAGGCATGATACTACGTGGAAAATGAGTTTTTTTCCCCAGTCACTACAAATCAAAAACCTGGACCGAAGAGACTAGAGAGAAGAGAACACAGCTAGTGCAGACAGGACGTCAACAGCTCCGATCTACAGCCAGGTTTTTTCCACAGCGACAGGGGCCGGAGTTTCAGTCCAAGTGGCTGACGGTTGTCCTCTACAAGCTTGGTATGGTGCAAACTGCGGAAAGTTTGCACTGTTGAAACCACAGCAGTAGTGTCGGGAAACTTGAAGCCGTCGTCAGTACGTTCGCCATCAGAAAGTGCAAGTCACACCGATTGTGTGTGTGTGTGTGTGTGTGTGTGTGTGTGTGTGTGTGTGTGTGTGTGTGTGTGTGTGTGTATGTGTGTGTGTGTGTGTGTGTGGAGATCGAATGAACGCCAGTTGTCAGATTCATTATGCCAGTTGCAAATGAACTGTCCGTTTCCGTCTTGCAGACCATATGGACAGATTAGGTTTAGACACACGGTTTAGACACACTCGCGCGCGCGCGCGCACGCACACAAACACACACACACACACACACACACACACACACACACACACACACACACACACACACACACACACAGATAAAGTGACACAAATTGACAGAGTACATGCACAGACGCGCGCTTATGCTTGCGCGCGCACACGCACAGACACATACAGACACACAGACACACACACACACACACACACACACACACACACACACACACACACACACAGACATATATATATATATATATATATATATATATATATATATATATATATATATATATATATATATATGAGAGAATATATATAATGAGAGAGAGAGACAGACAGACAGAGAGAGCATTAGGATTCGACGAAAACCGCTTTTTAAATTGAAAAGAAAAAGGCATAATCGTTTGAATGGGAAATCCCCCAGAATGTTTTGTTGAGGGTATGAACCCCCTCCCCCTCAATATCTTCACAGTGAGCACCTGCTGGGAGTATGAGATACAGTGTGATGACGTGTGTCAGTATGTTGTTCTCTCACCTCCATGCAGGAAGAAAAGAACTTATAAAGGGAAGAAAATATTGGGAAAATTAAAAGTTAAGAACTACGAGAACATAGCAATTTCAAAGATGGAAAGGTGAACGGAAATCGTGGTCATAGCAAACTCAAGCAGGTGCCAGCGGGGCTGTCACCATGATTTCTGTTCACCTTTCCGTCTTTGAAATTGCTATGTTCTCATAGTTCCTTACCATTAAAAAAAGTAAATAAGCCTTGCTTTGCTGTATTTTTGCAGTTATCTCTAACAGTCCTAGTAATAGTTAGCTACAAATCTATGGGAATCCAAATGTTAGATAACAGCATGATGGCAGCAAAAGATCGCTTCTTTCATACACACACTACAAGAGATACGAGTAGCTTTTGGACAAATCTGTCTTCTTTAGAGTTCATGTATGACATACAAAAGTACACAAAGTAATAATTCTGTTTTATATTGTTTGTCAGCAATACTGTCGTCTGATTCAGCCTTTTTAGACAATGAGATTTAACAAACGTGGAGAAAACTATACAGTTTTTCTGTTAACATTAGGCAGAAACTGACTTCGTAGTGTGCCATATTTTGATATGAAATCTTTTTCCACGATAAAAAAAAAAAACGGGATTTATCGCCCCTGGCATGTATATCACTGGCTGCACCGGGTCTGTCTCGTTTGTGAGCGCCACCTTCCATGGTTTATAGGCGTAAAAATGTTCATCTACTGAGCACAACACACACACACACACACACACACACACACACACATGTGCACGTTTCT
>JADBJO010004702.1:22500-25000 GCA_016801955.1 Conus betulinus
ATGGGCGCTCGCTCCCTTTTGACTCTCTCCAGTAATTGGTAATCCCTCGTCTGCCATGTCCTGAGGGGTGTGCGTGGATTTTAGACACACAACTGTCACGAATGCTAGTCGTCACCAAACTTCTGAACAGAGGTTGATTAGTCATTAACCAGGTCCTTAAGAATCTATATTGTCCTTAGGAATTTGTGATGTTCTTCAGAATTGATAATGTCCTTAAAAACTCTATAATGTCCTGAAAAATCTTTCATGTCCAGAAGATTCTAAATCCAATAAGGATGTATAAATCTCCCGTTCAGTCTTCAGAAGAAATCTTGCCACTCCTCCTCCCAACTCCTACCCTCCCCTCTCATCCTTCGCGCCTCACCTCACTTCCCCCCCCCCCTCCCCTCCGACCTCCTCCCTTCTCTCCTTCCCTCCCCGCCGCCCTCCTGATTCCTGCGTTTGATGCTTGGCGGAGGAGAAGAGAATCGACCACTGAACAGTTCCCCCGGCTCTACAGATAAAGGAAAGCCAGAACATGTTGTTTGGTGTCGGGGGGGTTAAAAGTCCTTCCTGACCACGACAAAGCTGGCAGTTCTAACAGTGTGTCGGTCTGTGATTGTCCTTGATGCTCCAGAGGACATAAAGGATGTACAGTACTCTTCAGGCGAGAAAGATAGGGAAAGAGAGAAAGTGTGTTTTGTTAGTGTGTGTGTCTGTTTGTGAGTGTGTGTGTGTGTGTGTGTGTGTGTGTGTGTGTGTGTGTGTGTGTGTGTGTGTATGTGCGTGCGTGCGTGTGCGTGCGTGCGTGCGTGCGTGCGCGCGCGCGCGTATGTGTGTATGTGTGTGTGTTGGGAGAATACCTCTATCCTTGTCAGAAACAGGGCACGTGCTATTACGCATTGAAATTCATTTTTACAAATGTTACGCTTATAATCGTTGTAAACGTGGTTGTCAGGCACTAACATATGAACATGCTGAATTGTGCTTGGTAGAAGACCCCTACACACATAATTATGTGAACACACGCATACACAGACATGCATGTTCTCTCTCTCTCTCTCTCTCTCTCTCTCTCTCTCTCTCTCTCTCTCTCTCTCTCTCTCTCTCTCTCTCACACACACACACACACACACACACACACACACACACACACACACACACACACACACACACACACACATCAGGTCAGTCAGTGCATTCTAATACACGCCAAGAGGAAGGGGACCTAATCAGGATGAACTCATGACTCAGGCATCCGTGTGTAGTGTTGCTAACACGTTTTGTCACAAACAGGACAGAAACCCAAACGCTGCTAACACGTTTTGTCACAAACAGGACAGAAACCCAAAACGCTGCTAACACGTTTTGTCACAAACAGGACTGAAACCCAAATGCTGCTAACACGTTTTGTCACAAACAGGACTGAAACCCAAAACGTGCTAACACGTTGTGTTACAAACAGGACAGAAACCCAAACGCTGCTAACACGTTTTGTCACAAACAGGACAGAAACCCAAACGCTGCTAACACGTTTTGTCACAAACAGTCACAAACAGCTGCTACACGTTTTGAAAACCCAAACGCTGCTAACACGTTTTGTCACAAACAGGACAGAAACCCAAACGTTGCTAACACGTTTTGTCACAAACAGGACAGAAACCCAAACGCTGCTAACACGTTTTGTCACAAACAGGACAGAAACCCAAACGTTGCTAACACGTTTTGTCACAAACAGGACAGAAACCCAAACGTTGCTAACACGTTTTGTCACAAAACAGGACAGAAACCCAAACGTTGCTAACACGTTTTTGTCACAAACAGGACAGAAACCCAACGTTGCTAACACACAAACAGGACAGAAACCCAAACGTTTAACACGTTTTGTCACAAACAGGACAGAAACCCAAACGTTGCTAACACGTTGTTGTCACAAACAGGACAGAAACCCAAACGTTGCTAAACCCAAAACAGGACAGAAACCCAAACGCTGCTAACACGTTTTGTCACAAACAGGACAGAAACCCAAAACGGACTGCTAACACGTTTTTGTCACAAACAGGACAGAAACCCAAACGTTGCTAACACGTTTTGTCACAAACAGGACAGGACAAACGAAACCCAAACGTTGCTAACACGTTTTGTCACAAACAGGACTGAAACCCACAAACACGTTTTTGTCACAAACAGGACAGAAACCCAAACGTTGCTAACACGTTTTGTCACAAACAGACAGAAACCCAAACGTTGCTAACATGTTTTGTCACAAACAAACAGGACTGAAATCCAAACGTTGCTAACACGTTTTTGTCACAAACAGGACAGAAACCCCAAACGTTGCTGACACGTTTCGTCACAAACTGGACTGAAACCCAAACGTTGTTAACACGTTTTGTTACAAACAGGACAGAAGCCCAGACGTTGCTAACACGTTTCGTCACAAACAGGACAGAAACCCAAACGTTGCTAACAAACACGTTTCGTCACAAACAGGAAAGAAACCCAAACGCACATACAAAAC
>JADBJO010004702.1:30000-48419 GCA_016801955.1 Conus betulinus
TCGGACGCACTCGCGCGCGCGCGCGCGCACACACACACACTACAGCGCGCGCACGCATGCAACGCACGCTCGCAAGCACGCTCGCACGCACGCGCACGCACACACACGCACACACGCAGACACACACACACACACTACAAGCACACGGCTCACGCACCACACCACGCACACAGACACAATCACACACACACACACACACACACACACACACGCGCGCGCGCGCGCAGCGCGCGCACGCACGCACAGACCGCACGCACGCACGCACGCACACAATGCACACGCACGCACACGTACACACACCGCACGACACGCATGCACGCACACACACCCCACACACACACAACAACACCCACACACACACACACCCACACACAGCATACATGTGTGTATAGACGTGTGCAGGTATTTCCATTGCGTATGCACACATGCATGTTCCTTTTGGGCTCAGGGAGATTCACTGACATTTATCAATGTTCACATGCACCATACACTTACACACATGATTCACACACTGACAGACACATACGGTTGCACACAAATTAGGCATGTATGGCGCGCGCGCGCACACACACACACACACACAACACACACACCACAAAGAGAGCGACGAGAGGAGAGAGAGAGAGATCGCCTCAAACCATTCATTCGTCTCTGGGAATTTCCGAAATAGAGACAAAGTTCAAAAACGCCCCTTCCCAAATGACTTGTGTGTTGGGATTTCCGGAAAGGTGGCCACCCGACTCCTTAAACAGCCTAACCCGACCACTCCACTCTCGCCACACACACACACAGCACACACACAAACACACACACGCGTGGCGCGCGCGCGCGCCGCCCGCCACGCACGCCAGTACGCACACACATCATTATTGTTTAAAACCAACTGATCTGATTGGTTGGAATCTGGGCAAGAAGAACACAACAGCAAACAACTTTGCTCTCACTTGGGCACTCGGCGTAGTGGGTGCTGGTAACGAACAGTAACAACTGTGCAGTAATCGCAATAATAAACAGGTTTTCTTCCCGCATGTTGACCTACACACTATTTCAGATAAGGCATTTGTCACCACCAGGTTTCTCGGCAGCAGTATCGACCAATTGATGCTGAAATAGTTCGCCAAGGGTTCGCCCACAGTTATTAGTGTTGAATATGGCCACGAATGACAACTCCGCTTCGTGTTGCTAAGGTAGGCCGAATTGTACTAAAAATATGGTGTGTGGTGTGTGTGTGGGTGTGTGTGTGTGAGTGAGTGTCGTGCTGTGTGTGCGTGTGTTGTGTGTGTGCGTGTGTGTGTGTGGCGCNGACAGGGTAGCAGCCGGCGCGGGTGTGGTGTCGGCGGGGGAGGGGGGTTGCAAATGTAACGAGGTGGGTGGGGTCTGGGGAGAGGGGTGTCAACTTTGTGTGACGCGCGGTGCCATCATCGGCAGCGGGAGAGCTGGGCAGTCGGGGGTGGTGTGGGGGAGTGTGTTTGTTGGGGGTGTGTGTGGGTGTTGTGTGTGGTGTGTGTTGGTGGGGTGGGTGTTGGGTGGTGAGACGCCGAGAGGGGGGCGGCGGGTATGCGCGTGGGTGGTGGGTATCTGTGCGGGTGTGGGGGTGAGCTCAGATGATGAAATGGGAATCACACGGTTTGTCTTGTTGGGCTGATGGGGAGTCTGTTATATCTGCCTTCAATGTCTCCCCCAGTCACGGGGGGGGGGGGGCAGGTGTCCTATAGGCTTCGGTGGCCTGGGGGACAATCGAAAGAGCGCAGGAGTACAAAGCCATTGTGGCCCGGGGCAGTCTGATCAGAAGCAGCTCCACAGCATCACCTTCCATACCTCCTCATTCTCATCATTCAGGGAAAAAAAAAAAAAAAAAATTCACTGCCTGTCCATTTTCAGTGTCTAATCTGCATACATACCTGCTGTGCTGGTTTGCAGTATATCCTTTGATACCTGCATGTTCATGGGGGCCTGTTGTTGAAGGACATGATGGCAACCACCAGGAGTACTTGCTGCAGCTGGTTCCAGGAATGAGCGGTTGTTGTCAACAGGGGATGTCATAGATGAGTTAGTGCGTCTGCTTTCATTAAGAACAGGCACACCGCTGAAGTCCACCAGAAGTGACTCGGCAGAGAGCAGTGTCTCCTCTGGTAGGTTGCCCCCTTGACGCCTTGATGTTGACAGCTCTCTGTGGCCTGTTGGTGCTGGGGCTTAGACTGACAGAGTGAGCCTGAGATGTGTCTGTGGAAGGAGGAGTCCAGAATCAGCAGCATGTCACAGGGAGAGTAAAAGAGATTCTAAGACCACACGCTTTTTCTCTCCTTTCCTCCCTATTCTTCTCGCCAAAGAGGAAATACAAATTTAAACAAACTAACTAAACTAAACTAGGGGTAACTCTGTGCCAGGTATCTGCTTCACTAAGTTTGTTTCAAGGTCATGGATACAATCACAGTTTGAAAGCCTTGCTAAATTTGTGTCATCTCCCCCCCCCCCTCCCCTTTCCCTTTTTCCTCGCCCCCCTTCTCCTCTCTCATCCATCTCATCATGTGATGCACATTTTCCTCCTCCTGCCAATCTGTGTCTCCCCCCCCCCCCGCTCCCCCCCCCCCCCCCCCCCCCCCCCCTATCCGCCCCCCCCCCCCCCCCCCCTAACACACACACCCACACACACACACACACACACACAACACACACATGTGCTGCATGCATGCATGGATGCACTGATGATACACACACAGACAGACAGACAGACAGACAGACATTCACACATACTACACATGCATGGATACACACAGACATACGGACAGACAGACACACTCACACACACTTACACACAATGCATGAATTCACACACACACACACACCCCACACACACACACACACACACACACACACACACACACCACACACACTTTAACTAGATGTGTGAAATCCACCTAAAGTTTATGTTTGGAGGAATGAAAACCCTGATTCGGTGAAGTGAGTTCTGTTTGATCATGATCAAGGTACACAGATCAGAGAAAAAGGTTTAACATGTTGTGGACTCTTTGTGTTCTTGCTATGATTTTTTTTTTCTTTTTTCTTTTTGTTATTTAGAGTGTACATAACTAACTTTTCTTTTTTTTTAAAGAGAGGGGCACTGTTTGCACAGTCTTATCAGCAGTGATGGTGTGGTTTCATGTTAATTGTTGTGACAGGGTGTTTTTATGTTGAAACAAAACTGGCTGTGACACAGCTGTGGAAGGTGACAGTCAGTTCAATGGTGAGGCCATGCACCAGGTGTGCAGTGGGGTAGGATTCAGGGGGGGGAGGCTGTTCTTGACATCTTTCCTGCGTGATTTGTTTAAGTGGCGTAGAGGGAGAGATCAATCTTATACAGAGAGATCAATCTTATACAGAGAGATCAATCAGGATCAGAGAATAGTGTGCACAACCATGCCCTGGGGCCCTTGTGTTGTGTGCGTTGGCTTGTCATGAAGGAAGGGGACTGTGATCACTAGGTGTGTTTTTTTTTGCGCTTGGACCAGTGAGTGTGTGGTGTGTGTGGTGTGTGTGTCGGTGGTGTTGTGCAGTATGCGCCCACGTTATTTTTCCCATTGGGTTGTATGTCAACACAGGCAGCTGCACAACCACAGTGGTGTGCGGTTCGGAGGTGTTGCATGAAGGAAGGAATCCACCATCCCAAGAACACACCACCCCACCCCCCCTTCCCGATGACCCCACACCAAAACCCGTTAAAGACCGCACTGAACGCTAAGTTAGAGAAGCGAGTCAGCACCCTCTCTCCCCCCACCCACCCACCACGCGCCCAGCTGTGTCGTGGCCCCATGAACACGCAGCACCCCCCAGGACCCGGGGACCCTCCGTTTGACGGGCACGACCCCCGTCCCTCAACAGTACGAGAGACGTGTGTGTGGTGTGTGGTGGTGGCCGTGGGGGCACTCGGCTCGACAAACCAACAACCCCCAAACGCCTCACACTATGAACACCCTCCAAGACAGCCTAGTCTTTTCCTACCCCCGCTTCATAACAAGAATCCCCTCGTGCTTGGCAACCACACCTCTACCAGCGAAAAAAATTTCACAGAACAACCCCAAAACACAGATCACACCAAAAAGAAGAACCCCAAACCATGAACACGCCAGACATTTTTCGATTGTCATAGACAGATCTTCAGTGCCTCTCCGAACAGGTTTGCAAGAAGCACTCGAACCAGGGACTGTACGGATAACTTCAAAACAAAATCGTGTTAGCATAACCGCTACGTATGTGTTCGCAGTGCCAGTCGTCTGTTGTGGTTAGTCTCTTCCTCACGTTGTATTCTGTCTCCTGACCAGCGAGTGACACCTCCAGAAAGAGAAATCCTGTGCCCTGTGTTGTAAGATTCTGTTTCCATTTCCCTCTCATCTCAATCTGTATTGGATTTCGTTATAATCGAAGTTACTGCGAACCTCACAAAAGATGGATGTATGGGGACAGAATAGTAGTAGGAGACATGCGATGAATGTGTGTAACGGTCCTCAACAGAAGGGCATGGAAGACGTGAACACGTTGTTGGGGGTAAATTGCATTGAATTCTCTATGGCACTGAGACATGATGGATTGATGGATTGCATACGCGATGCCTAAGTGCTGATTAGTTCAAGCTACTGCCTTTTCTTTCTCTTGTTGCTTTTGTTTGTTTGTGTCTTTTTGACGTAATGCTCTTTTAACGTGTTACTTTTCATGTAAAATGATGAACATGATGTCTTATCTTATGAAAATGTTGAGGTAACTGCTAAGCCATCTACTCTACAAGTCTTTTGAAAATATCATAACTTTTGAAAGAAGCTACTTTTTTTTTTGGTATGTAGCACGTTGTTCAGCATTGTATCGGTTCCGTCACAGGCATAATAACAACCAAAGCCATAGTAATATGGTTTTTCTTCATTATCTTGCATGACGTATTGGAATTTATCCCAGCTCCCGTTGAGAAACGCTGTCAGCCTCAGCATTAATAACCAACAGTCCTAATTGATATAAGGGTTTCGTCTTCATCAATAAATGTTTTGATCCCAAACAGTTGAGAAACGCTATATCCATCTGGCAGTTCATGTTCATCGTTCTCTGTAGAAAAGAAACTAATCTGTTTGTGGACATTGAGGATCTTACCTTGGCCGGTAGCAGTAACATACTTAACTGCTGTTTCCCCCGTAACTGATGTCGGGTCGGTATTTTTTTTGTGAAGACAGAGGAGACATATGTGTGAAACTTTTTTTTTGTTTCTTTTTTTTTGGTTGACTCAGTACCTGAACTCATTGTCAGTGCAAAGCCTGTGGGCTAATGAATAATGATTAATATTGTTGGGGGGGGGGGAAGTGATGTCAACCCTGTACAGCTTCTGTGTGGCAATGGTCCCCTAAAAAAACTACAAAACTTTGTTTAGCTATTTTCTATCCTAGACGTTATAGTGATTAACACTCGAAAGAAACTTGAGTATTGGTGAATAAGCAGTTACGACAAGAAATAAATATAACACAAGAACACAAGCGAAAAATCTGAAAATAGAAGCAAACAAGTATTATTGAAGATGAAGTTTTAAGTGAATTCGCAAAGAAAAGTGAAATATACAGGAGAAATAAGAACATGTGAGTACTCTTTTTTTTGCCTTTTCAAAAACATCTTTTTTTGCGATCTCGGTATGAACTTATGTGTTTTGCTTGCATAACTTTGAGTAATTATGATTAGAAGCAAAGCAAAAAAAGCAAAACAAAAAACAAAACCAAAAATGAAAGGGGGAAACAGAAAGAAACCACAATCAAACCCAAAAACAGCAGACATTGGTGCGTTGGGCATCCACAGGTTTTAATTAATGTGAGGCACTCTTGCAATACGGTCTGTGCAGACAATATTGGGTTGAAGTAGTCTCGCGAGCACCATCGTTGTAATGGTTGACAGTCCCTTGTCACCAAAATGCCCATGGTTCAGAGAGGAAAGCCTGTCTTCTCCTTCCTCTCCTCCACTCCCCCCCCCCCCCCCCCTCCCCCCCCGGATCGTTAATTATGCATTCTCCTGAAGGCTCTGAAGGTGATACTTGTGCTGTCACTCGTGGGAGCTTGTTTGTTATTTTATTTTCTGTTTATTTATCTATTTCGGTCTCCACGGATGTTCCTACAGACAAGCTAAGTATTGTCAAGTTTTGAATGCTCTTTGGCTTTCCGGTCCAGCAACAAATCTCGGGTCGTCAACTTTTGTGTTTTTACCGGTGCTCTGATTGACACATCAAGAGGTAAGTCTGAAGTTGCATCGGCCCTGTCCTCTTTGACCAACCCGTGTTTGTTGTCTTAGTTATTTTTTGCTGTATTGTTTGTTTGTGGTGCTGATTATCCTTCTTGTTTCGTTTTGCCCTGGGGGCTCATCTTCCCTGGTAGTTCTCTACAGATGCTACTTAATGCGAAGGTTCTTGTGCGTAACTGAAGATTATCAAACACTATGTGGCACCTACATGGCCTTTGACGGAAAGTACACCAGGGAGAGGTGGAGCAATGTGCAGGTTTTCCAGGCAGCAATCACCCTTCAGATAAAGTGTTCAGCCCTGAAATCTCCTACAGTCAGAGGGGGGATGTCCCCTCCTGTGCTGCTGGGATTTGAACCAGCAACTTCTGTAAAAATCTACGTTTATGGTTTCCGCCAGCGTAAAGTATGCATTTTGCATTAAAAAGTTCGAAAAAATTTTGGAACGAATGAACAAAAGCTTGGTTAGCATCTAATTTCGAGAATTGAATGGGTACACTGAAACACTGCTATGGCCCAGTGGGTAGTGTGTCGGAACAGAGCCATTTGTGTGGATTTGTGTTGATGTATTGGTCATGTTTAGTCTTTTCCTAATCATTTTCATTTTTACATGCAATAGGAAAATGTGATAGAAAATGTTTAAAGTATATGAGATTTTATTGCTGATAGTGAGTGCTAAATTCCATGTCTGCTTTTTTTCTGCTGCGGGTTGGGGTGGTTGGCTGGGGTCTCAGCACTGTTAAGTTATTCTAAGCAGTTAACTCTTTTTAAATTGTAGCTTAATTAGGACTCATTTTAGCTGTCAGGGTAGTGTGGGTGTATGATTACCGGTGACATTTATGGCTGACAACAGTGTTGGATTTGGGTGCTAATTATGACATCTGTCATATTTTACTTGCAAATATTCATAGACAATTCGGAAGACAATGTGGTGGGTTTAATATTGGTCTTGTTCTAATCTGTGGTGCGTCTGATAAGCTTGTAGTGGTGTATGCTTGGCAACCATGTAAGGGAATTGGTCTGAAAACACTGGCCGTGACAATCAATGATTTTTGTGCAAAATTATTGAAGCATGTGATTAATAGTGGTGTCCAGGCAATTTCGCTTGATCCGGCTTGAATGATTACTTGCATGTTCAGCCGTGCTTTAGGTGTACAGTGATGTGTGCAAAGTACAACTTGTGTGCAGGCAAAAGGGAGAGTGGTTGGGGAGGAATGGGGGGGGGGGGGGGGGTATCATTGTGAAAATATTGCTTGTTGTGTTCATATGCTTTAGTTTTTTTTTTTTGTTTTTTCAGAAGGGTTATGAATGTGGAGCTAAGCGTGTTTGTGTGTACAAGGTATTGTCAATGAATGATGGGGGGTAAGGAAAAAGGAGGGGCGGTGCCTGCATACAAGTTCTTTGTTATTGAGTGTTGTCTGGTTAGATAACACATGTCCCCACAAGAGGTGAAATTTTATTACAATTTTTTCACGGGTTCTTTTGGGTTGTTGCTTTTGTAAACCAACACAACGTGTATTAGTCCACATGTCCCCACAAGAGGTGAATTTTATTACAGTTTTTTCACGGTTCTTGTTTGTTTGCTTTTGTAACACAACATGTATGAGTCCTATAACTTTGAACACATCTTTTTTCTGAATGCATTGAATCGACTACTACACAAACGAGAGTACCGTGTTGGACAGAACGTTACACCTATATGATACGCGTTTTCGTATGTGCTTGCTGTAAATCTACTAAATGTCAGTTTGACATTAAATGTAACCAGTGCAAGGGACAAAAAAAAAGAAAAGAAAGAAAAGAAGAAAGAAAGCATACTTGAAAAAAAAAACTTGAAAGAAAGAAAAAGAAGGATTACATATTGTAGACAATTGTTTATTCGTGAAACCTGTAAATGCACAAAATGAACTTCCACATGGATTGAATAAAGTGTTATTGAATCTGAATCAAGTTGAAGTGAGTTGTGTGTAGAGAGCTGAGCTCTGACCAGAACATGGTGTGTTGCTGATGCAGACCTTTTGCCGGGGGTTCTGATGACGACGATTATGGGGACGAAGATTGCCTGGACACAATTCCCCTGAGTGTGCGGCGACAGTTTTGAAATGGATGAGAGTGACCGCTTGGTCAAAGAGAGGAGGAGACGGCATTTCATAGTATCGCTCCTTGGGCTATTCTTCTGGTCCGAGGGATGGATAAAATGTGTGCAGGTGAACCTCTGAGTGTGTGGGTGTGTTGTGTGTGTGCTTGTGTGAAGTGTGTGGTGTGTGTGTTGTGTGTTGAGTGCTGTGAGAGTTGTGTGTGTGTGTGTGTGTGTGGTGTGTGGGTGTGTGAGTGTGTGTGTGGTGCTGTGTGTGTGTGTGTGAGGTGTGTGTGTGTGTGTTGTGTGTGTGTGTGTGTGAAGTGTGTGTGGTGTGTGGTGTGTGTGGTCGTGAGTGTGTGTGTGGTGGTGTGGTGGTGTGTGTGTGTGGTGGTGTGTGTGGCGTGTGTTGTGGGTTGTGGGTTGTGTTTGTGTGTCGTGTGTAATGTTGTGAGTGCGGGTGTGCGTGTGGTAGCGCGCCACATTTGCATGTGCGTTGGTGCCAGAATGTGAGAGGAGAAAGAAAGATGGGAGAAGAGAGAGTGGTGGTGTTTATATGTGTGTGAGTGTTTGTCGTGTGGTGTGGGGTGTGTGTGTGCCACGTGGTAGTGCGCACGTGTGTGTGTTGTGGTGTACTCAGGTGTGTGCGTGTGTGCATGTGAAAGTCCAAATCGAACATGAAGTCAAATTTTATTGATGAGATGGTATATTTATCAGCATTATGTCTGCTTTTCTTTTTTTTTTTCCTATCAAACAAAGCCGCTTAAACCAAGCAGGAAATAATGAAGAAAAATGCATGCATGTATGTTAAACCACATCCAAAGACAATGATAGCATAACATGAGCAGCATAAACAATGACTACAAGAATATGCACACATGCAAACTCATTCACTCTTCCCAGTACCGTTCACATACAATGCAGTATTTGGAAGCCACATGGTGTGTCCATGCAATAATGAATTGTGTATTTTTTGTGTTGTGTGTGTGTGTGTGTTGTGTTGTGTGTGTGTGTATGACTTGGTATGACCCTCTCGTGGGTGATGGGTGGTGGTGGCCATACATGCATTGCGTTTAAAACCGATCGTGTCATCTATGATGTATGTAAAATAAATTGGAGGAAAAAAAAGGAAAAGAAGAACAGATGAATAAATAACATCTGTAAAAATGAATTGTAAAGAAAATGAAGTTTGTAATTAGAGATATTGGCAAAAGGAATATGTATATGCAAACTTCTGTTTCCACCTACCACTTCTCCAGACTCATCATTATTTGCAGGCACATGCATGTGTTAATGTTGAGGGAGGGGAGGGCGCGAAGGAAGAAGTCAGTGAGTGTGTGGATGTGTGTGTGTGTGTGTGTGCGCATAGCAGCTCTTTGTTCCTGCTTATGAATGTTTATGGTGAATTATGTTGCCAAGAATTCATGGCTGTTAGAGACAGCATTAAAATTAAGAATGTTATTGTGACTGAACGAGGCTTGTTAAAGGAAATGGGAGTTTCAAAACATTGGATTTAGAACAGAAATATGTGGCAAGCTTATGATGGTATCTGTATGAATTCTTTCAAAGAGATTTCTGCTTCGTTCTCGAACAGCTGCTGGGGCAAAATGTGTGCAAAATGTCGACGGAAGAAAGACTTGAAACCACGCACTGTGTACATAGGGATGGCTCGTGGACCACCAGAAAAATACCCACGGAATGTAATCCGTAACCAGAAAATACAGCATCATCAGCTTCATACCTAAGGTGTGTGTGTGTGTTGTGTTGTGTGTGTGTGTGTGTGTGTGTGTGTGAGTGTGTGTGTTCTGATGTGTGTGTGGTATATATGTGTGTGTGTGCGTGTGTGTGTGTGTGTGTGTGGTGTGCATGCGTGCTTGCATATGGGTGTGTGTGTGTGTGTGTGTGTGTGATTCTGAGCATGCACTCTGCAAAACAGTGAGAACAGTGTATGCATAACTAGTTTGTAGAGTAATGTCTGCAAGCACACACCCTATGTGTGTGCGCTGACTGGGCACCTTTGTTTTGCTTTTGCTCAGTAAACTATTCATAGAGATACATAGTGCTCTAGGGTCTTGTAGGACGTTAAGATACCTGTTAGTGCTCATTATTATCACTCAATATGCAGGAGCAGAGTTGGCTCTGCAGTGTCTGCAGGTATGTAACTGGTTGTGAGCAACTCAGTGTGTGCGTCTTTGTGTCATAGGTGTGTGAATATGGGTGCGTGTGTGTCTGGTAGTTGACACTGGCACTGACAGAGAGGAGCCATGGGCCGCTACGTTGAATTAGCTATTGATCAGTTTGCCAGTTTTCTATATATGTGTTTTGTTATTGGAGTATATTATGTAATTTTTGTTACTCTGCGTAATGTTCTGTTCACTAGTTTTTCCATATGTTTTTTGTTATTGGGTGTATTATGTAATTTTTAAAATCTAAGGGAATGTCTGTTCACTAGACCCAGTTTTCTCAGGGTTTCTGAGGACTCTCATTACCAGTTACACATATACACTGAGGGCTGCTTGAGACTGAAATTTGATTAAACAGAAGTACTAAGTAGTGAAGAGTACTTTGCTCCCAGCTTCTTTTGACATTTAACCTCATGTCAAGATAGTTCAGTCATCAGCCTTGGATCCCCTACTGTTCTACTTTTGTAAGTGAAGTACTCGCTGACTACTCTTTCCAATACATTAAATCTGAATATTTACAGTAATACTAGAAATGTCATCTCTGAACTTTCCTGATGAAATATAAAACCAAATATGTATTATGTCATTCTATATATATGTGTGTGTGTGTGTGTGTGTGTGTGTGTGTGTGTGTGTGTGTGTGTGTGGTGTGTGTGTGGGTGTGTGTGTGTGAGTGAGTGAGTGAGTGTGTGTGAGTGCGCGCCTGTGCGTGCGTGTGTGTGTGTGTGTGTGTGTGTGTGTGTGTGTGTGTGTGTGTGTGTAAATATGATTTGATATTGATATGCAATGAATGCAGTTTTCATTTGTTATGTTATGTATATGTGTGTATATGTTTGTATACATTTACATTATCCTGTCCTTCAAAACAAATAAAACTGTTAAAAGAGAATATATAACAACCAAAACAACTTTAACAAATCTTTCACAGGGCTCAAATTCTCACCAGTCCTATTGTAGCTACATGTCCAACTAAAGCTTCAGGCGGACAAGGGGAAAGTCTCTCTTTACAAGTCTTCCGGCAACCCCTCTTTTTTTTTCTTTTTTTTTTATACTGTGTCAGTGAAAGGGTGACCAAGAGTTAGCTTCACGGCAGACCGATCACACTAATATTCTTCCTTTTTCATTTTCTTCACACTTCCAACCCCTGATTCCTCTTCCTCTTCCTCACCCACCTTTTCCTTTTCACAGAATGAACTCCTTTCAGAGTGGTATCTCAGAGAGATGAGGCGTATCTATAATTTTTTTTTTTTTTTTTTTTTTTTTAAGGTTCAGCAGCATGCAGGCATTGTGTTTGATCCGGCGTGTCTGTAAGTGGATGAATGGATTTACTGTGGAATGTGTGTGTGGTGGGGAGAGAGAGAGAGAGAGAGAGAGAGAGAGAGAGAGAGAGAAAGAAAAACAGCGTCACAGAGAGAGAATGTGTACAGAAACAGAGAACTCGGACTTGGCGATTTTATCAATTCAAAGTAGCCCAGGAACATTTGAAAGTGATTTACATAAGCATGACCATGTTATTCTCAGATTTTCTTTTCTTGTGTACTGATGCACAGTATATTCACATGAATGGTCAAAGAACAGATTTTTTTCCATTCATCTTATGCTTTCAGTCTCGTGTTGAAGCCTAAATCACGTGTGTGCAAAGCAATACCATGTTGAATAACGCCTGCTGATTTGTCACACGTACCACCTGCAGTTACTTTCACTGTCTCTTCGCTTATGGAGAGCAAGTAGATCGTTTCATCTACATGTCTCCAGGACAACTTAAAGAAAATTATGTGGGAATTTCTGGCCCTGCCTCAGCACAGATGAAAAAAAAAAAAAGATTATGACTAAATGAAAAGTTGGAGATGTTACACCACAGCCACCCATCACCCCCACCTCCCCTTTCAACCCTGTCCTCAGGGTTTGTTGTGTTTGTTTGTTTGTCCATTTCATCTTTCCTGTCTGCACTCTAGCATTACTCCTTCCGTGCCTAATCCAGATCCCCTACACAGCCACACCGAGGTTTGTCCCGCCTCAGCCCCAGCACCGGTAGTCCCACACTGAGCAATACCTATCAAGCTCCCACTGATAAAACAACCCGCCAGAGGGTACACTGCACTGCCTTCAAAGTCACTGTGGAGGCCCTTCTGATCCAACATACACAGGGCATACGATTGCTTGATCATGCAGAGTTCCTACAGACTTCCAAGAACAAAATTCAAGGAGTTTTCAAGGGAGTGTTTTTATTTCAAGGCTACAATACTTGTGTAAGAATTGAAAAAGAAATGGCAGTTTGATTTTTCTGCGTTCAGGTTGATGAAAAAAAAATTACTTAAATACAAATTGTACAATGTCGCGATCCCGGATGTCGTCCGCTATTTAACCAAGGGAGATAATTTTGATGAAGTTACAAATTAAATAGTAGACGACAATCCAGGATCGCGATGATGTTTGTACAAATTTGTTTTTTAAATAATTTTTCATTAACCTGAACACAGAAAAATCAAACTGCCATTTCTTTTTGCCACATTAAAGATTTTTGGAGCTGATGGCTTGATTTTCAAAGGTTTCAAGGAGATCTGGTCAACAGAACCACATTTTTTTTATTTTCAAAGGGTTTCAAGGCCTTGAAATTCACTGCCTGAATTCAAGGAGTTTCAAGAAGCGTACGAACCCTGTGAAATGTAGCCAGAGTGAGCGCGGATCCCCCTCCAGAGGGAGCCACCACATTCATCAAACGACAGTATGCATGAGCTTGCCAATATCAGTAACTCTGGCATGAACTCACCACAGCATGGACATAGTAAATCAAAGCTGGGCTCACCACATGACAGCAGGATATGAACTTTGGGACTAAGAATTCAACTTTTTGACACTTTTCTGCTACAAAGATCAAAGAGGATGAGCGTATAAAAAAAAAAAAAAAATTTAAATCATGTGACAGAGTCCAGTTTTGATCAGGGATCGGACGATAGGGCTGTACTTTATCTTTCTTTTCATGACATATACATAGGGAGTCAGCCAGGCCTGAGAGACACCAGACTCCTGCATTATTATTTGTCTGGAGATTTGACCATCATTCTGTAGAGGCATCCACTGATCTGATTAAGTGGACGGAACTCAAATGCATGATTCCTGTCTTTGCAACTCCACACTGGAGCAGCCAGGGCTGTAAAATCCCACAAATAAATGCCTCGCATGGGAATAGAACCTACAACCTAACTTACAACCAATCTCCCAGCCCCTAAAAGTGTCTGTGATGCTAAACCCTACACCACAGTGACTGGTCCATCAAACTTTACTTAGAACATGAACCGCTTCAGATTCTTTTTTTCTTAATAAAACAATATTTCTGCTTCACCAGTACCTGATAAATCTGATTCCACAGCAGAAGAGTTGCAGCAGCAGCAGCGGCAGCAGCGGCAGCAGCAACAGCGACAGAGATTTCAGCAGTGCCTGCAGAAGACGGTGAACATGAAGAATTAGCAGCAGCAACACTGCCTGCTTTCTTGCCACCCGACTTCTTCCCCTTCCCTGATGGTGTGACGCCAGCCACAGACGACACGGCACTGCCCCCTGATGACAGAGCACTGCTGTTAGAAGAAACGGCTGACGATAGAGCACTGCTACTTGAGGAAACGGCACCACTCACTGATGCCGCCGCACTGTTTACTGACAGCACAGGGGGCTGCCTCCAGACGACACCGCTCCATTTCCTAACACTACGGCATTATCCGGTGTGTACGCGAGGCTCTTCTCCAGCTGAGCAGTGGAAAATGACTGCGTAGTCGCCACACTGTTTCGACGCACAATCTCAGACGACACAGTGGTGATGACGCTTGTGTTGTACACGATGCTCGACCCTAACGAGGTGGAGACATGCGAGTCGTGTGCAGGGAGGGACGAAGTGACAGCGATGACAGCGGAGTCCCATCCCCAAAGGGCTGACAATGTCCGCATTGTTAGTTCGAATGCTGGAAACGGAAGGAGTGGACAGGATGGGTGTCTGACTCTGGGGCCCGCTGGAGATCAACAGGACACTAGCGGTGGTGCTGGGAAGACCACCAGACGAGGCCACAGGGGTGGAGGTAGTGAGAAGGGCGGACGGGGTGATGCGTTCCGTGCTTTTGGCAGAGGCCTGAAGGCCTGGGTCAATGGCTGGTGATGGAGCACTCGTATCCACTCCTAGCAGTGTCTTGGCCCCTGGCAGGGCCTCATTCACCTCTGCCATGAAGAAGCTGCAACAAAATTCACAGCTCTTAACACAAACTGATCGTTGGTTTTAAGTCTATGACTGTGCATAGTATGAAACTGACGAGGATATATTCCTCCATTCACTTGGATGTATTTTGTTGGCGTGAGTGTGTATCAGTGCATTGTTTTCCAAATAAAATATGATATTGACACTAATGACAGTCCTTGTTGCCAGATCAAAACAGAACAGTGAGTAATTCCACTTCTTTTTTTTTTTAATGAGGCTTACTGTAATAAATTTGAACACAATTATCAGAACAATTACAACAACAGACACTGTGGCACACTCATCATAACAGGTTAAGATGTGGATGTGATCCCTCTCTTACTAGTCCCAGTAAGTGCAGAAATCCTGAAGCCCTCGTCTGGTACTACGCCTGCTCAGAGTTGCGGGCACAATAACTATTCAAGTGGGAAGACTGTTTAAAATCAGCCAGTCAAGAACTGTCCACTTCTGAGTTCACAGTGTCACAAGGAAGCAGCGCTCACAGATTCACTGTAAAGCCACTGTGTTTGTCTTCCACATCAAGGCACAGGTTTCTGACAGCCTCATGCCTGCTCCATCCGGTCTCGTAGTGTGGGTGGGTACCCTTTTGTAAGAAAGGCTGCAGAGCACATATCATGCCTGGCTAGTTTCCACTTTTGAAGTATGTCTTGATGAGGTTCCAAGCAAAAAGTCTTCCCGATGTGTGTGTCATCTGATGTTGGAAAACGTTAATGTGTTTTCTGCTGCTGAGAACAGTCTGGACTCTGCATGCTGAGGCACTGAAAACAGGAAGAAATTCAGTGGGCTGGAAGATATATATGTGTGTATTTTCGATGCACCTGTCTAACTCTAAGGGGCAGGGGCAAGGGGATCTTCTTGCAAAAAACAGCTAAATAGTGTTTAAAAAAAAAATGGCTATATATAAAGAGTGCAATCTTAAGCATATTCTACAAATTATTTGTAGCTGTCTGCTGTAGCAATCTGCAATGCACAGCAAACATCTGGCTCCACATCGGAGAGGGAGCAAGAACATGCGTAACTTCTTGCAACAGCTAAAGATTTTAAATCCTGAATTGAGGCTGCACACAAAGATTTATACACTCTGTCACCAAAAACATGTGCATGCAAGTTACATCATTTTGATAAAAAAAAAAAAAGGCATCTCTTCACATAACATGTATTCTAACTATTGGTTTATTTAACGTAAACAGACTGTTCATGGTTTTGACATCACAATGAACAATCATTAGCATTTTCTCTGACTGATTCAGTTCAAAGTTGCTTTAGTAATTTCATTTTTTAAAGTGTATGTCATAAATCCGCCCACACAAGAACAAACAAATCACGAGGTAAAACATGACGCATTTTGACCTCTTAGGTCTTCTTCAGGCAAGCTGAACAACACTCAGGACAACAATGAAGAACGAGCAATCACTTATCTTGTCTTAGTGATTCTACTTTTCTTCATAATTCAAGTTATTTGAGCCAATGATTTGTAATCTGTGTCTAGTCTGCATATTTTCTAAACAAAAAGTTCTACTTTCTGAGATTAGGGAACCACACTACACTGCCATATTCCAGAAGTGGTTTGACAAGGGCTCTTCAAATTAGTACCGTTACACCTTTGAACTGAATGCAGTGTGCAATCATCCCTGATATTTCATTTGCATTTTTGACTGTAGCAGTAACACACTGTGAAAATATAAGATTTGTTCACCATCCATGACCCCTGTGTCCTTCTCCTTACCTCTAGGTTGTGGTTCACAGCCATTATTTTCACATATCACTGAGGTTATTGTCACTTAACCAACTTTTCATTGATCTGTGATTTGCTTCTGTCATATCATCAAGAAAAACACAATAAGCTTTAGTCTCACATACTTTTGACAGCATACAACCAAAAAAAAGTTATAAAAATACACACACAAAAATCAAAGTTCGCAACACCAGCAACTTGCTAAAGTTTAGAGAGAGAGAGAGAGAGAGAAAGAGGGTGTGATCAGTCTCGGGCCTGTATGACATCACGATGCAATTCTAACGATGATACACAAAACAATCATGTCACACTCACAGTCTACTAAAACAGATGAACAGAGAACATGACATGTTACAAACATCCTATTTTTCAACTTTTTAAAATTCTGATACATGTTTAAGCAGTACTTTGTAACTTGTCTCTGGAAATCTTTTCAGCACTGATGAGACACAAACTGAAACAAAATGTTATATGTTACTGACCAACCTTTTCAGTGAGGAAATACCCAGAACAGTTTAAACAATCACCTAAAATCCGGACTTAGCACTTTTCGTCTTTTTTTCTTGTTCTTCTTCTGCTTGCTTTTGTTGTTGGTATGTTTTTGGCTTTGGCTTTCATTTGGGTGGGTGTGTGTGTGTGTGTGTGTGTGTGTGTGTGTGTGTGTGTGTGTGTGTGTGTGTGTGTTGTGGACAGAGAGAGTACCTGTATGTCCGGTTTTCCAAACTACACTCAGCTAAAGGTTGAAAGAGAGAGGGGCAGCAATGCCTAACCAAACTGCATTCAACTAAGTGTGAGAGAAAAGAGCAATGCTGCCTGACCAAATTTTACTCAACCAAGGTTGAGAGAGAGAGAGGAGCTGCACTGCCTGACCAAATTACACAGCCTGACCAAACTATACTTGGCTAAAGTTGAAAGAAACAGACAGAAAAGGGGGGGGGGGGGGGGGGGAGAGAGAGACTCAGAGATAGAGAGGGGGGGAGAGAGAGAGGGAAGAGAGGCAGAGAGAGAGGAAAGGCAGAAAGAGAAGAGACAGGGGGGGAGAGGTGGGGAGAGAGAGAGAGAGAGAGAGAGAGGGGGGGGGAAGAGAGAGAAGAGAGAGCGAGAGATGGGGGAAGAGAGAGAGGAAGAGAGAGAGAGAGAGAGAGAGAGAGAGAGAGAGAGAGAAATCAGACAGACAGATAGACAGAGACAGAGAGAACAGCAGCACCACCTGACCAAACTTTACTCACAAATTTATTCATACACAACTTAGAAGCGGTCATGATTTATGCAAAATAAAGAAATGTTATTTTCCCTGACTTTTCCTTGCTTTCAGTTTTGGTGAAGAGATGAAGGTCAGATCAATGCTGTCCTGCTTAACTGAGTGCCCAAATTTGTTTTGTTTTGTTTCCCTTAAATATCTTTCAAAAACTGTATGTCAAGGGTGTGTGGACTATAATTAGCAAACCAGCAGCTTGCAATATGAAGGGTGTCTTAAATGTAATGTTTCTACAGAGTTTATAAAAAAAAAAAAGTAAAAATGACAGTCAAAAACATTAGAAGGGTGCCACAAGAAAAATAATTACCTGACTGTAAAAACTTCCTCTGCATACTTTTACCTTGCTGAAAATCCATCTGATTCACTGTTCGTTATGTTGTGTTTCAATAACACACAATGCCTTCACAACACTCAGAATAGCTCACATTTAACTTAACTCCTGCAAACAGTATAGATTATTGTCTTTAATACAGCAACTTGGACACAAACCCAATGCAATTATATATATATATATGTTGATCATAGTTAAATTGGGGCAATAACAAAATCAATAAAAGCGTAAGGGGTACAACATGAATATGTACAGCCTTTTGATTTTCAAAGCTTACTATTTCACACATGTAACACATGTCAATACGCAAAACCGCCAACTGATGTTGAGACATTTT